>LPNX010182943.1:1065969-1125365 GCA_001517045.1 Pseudotsuga menziesii
TAAACCTATGCCTGAGAATACTCTTCTCAATTCCATAGAAAAGAGAGTGATCCTTTCTCGTATTATTCCGCATGGTCCGAGAAAGAGATAACCTACCACCAATGCGGATGCCCATTCACATATTCTTAACGAGCTTGAACGGACAAGTTAACTCAGCAGTCAAGTCTATTTTAAGGAGTCAGACCTGGGCCTAAAGAAAATCCATAAGGGAGGGGAGCCCTATAAAGGGATAGCTTGTAAAAAGAGACCAAAATGAGGCTCCATTTGGCGTGAAAAATAGCTAAAAGGATTCCCCTATACCTAAGATAGCTGCAACATGAGTATCGAAAGACAACATAGGTTCTAAATGAGGATACTCATGAGAGGAAGGTCCCATCCACAGAAGAACAATGGTAGAGACAAGGAGCTAATGGTTAAAAATACCATAGTCCATGGTTTAAAATGTTGATTAATAAGTATAAGATGGAGTAGGTATAGATTCCAAATACATGTGAAACAACGAAAAACCATCCTATGTGAGCAAAACAACACCTTATATAGATGATAAACCTGTTATAGGGAAAAAAGATATGGTATTAGTTGAATGAATCATGAACTATAGGAAAAAACCCACTTGAGAAATATAATTTCTATAAATAGTTCAAAAACATAAATAAAACTCACCATTTTGAATTTTAGCCATAAAAGACAAGTTTTCACCTCTACCTTCAGTTGATCGGTGTGGACAATCCGATGGACCAAATCCAATTCTGCAAGTGTTAGGTAAGACTACACCCCAAGCTCTTCAATTTGATCCTAGAAAATTTCAAAATTGAGTCCAAATTTTATATTTTTGAGCGCCCTTAAGCAAGGAACGTTGTGTACGTGGGTTTGCTATAGTGAAACTCATGTACACACATTCTGTACGTGAGTTGCCCAAAGGACAGTCACGTACAATACGTGGCATGCCTAGCTAGACAGTTGTGTATGCTGCATGAAGGGGAAAAGAAGTATGTAGGGTCAAAATTTTGAATTTTTACATGAGACTAAAGGTTTGCAATGTTTGCTTTACTAGGTTTGAATATGGTGCTTGAGTGGAGGGAGTGCGAGCATGAAGATATGGATCAAGAAGCACTCCAGGATGCCCCCACTGTGAATGTTTTACGTTCAAGTGGATTGTTAAATTTTTTTTGTACATCACCTATGCGGGCCAATGTCCGCCTGCTAGAGTTCATGATAAATTACTAGGATCATGATTTGGGCATGTTTGACCTTCATGGTGAATCCTTGGAGATTACTTTAGAGGATATTTATTTCATTACTGGTCTGTCATGACGAGGATCTCTAGTCAATTTGGAGGGCACCGACAGAGGCAGTGACCCTCTAAGTGTCCAAAACTACATTGACATATACTGAGCACCAGGTACCCAAAAGAGAGGGAGTTGCATCCCTATTGTACACATACGTGATATTACTCTATAGGTATTGACAACTACCATAGTGAGGGTTGCGAGATCATATTCTCTTCATCTTGCTACATAGAACCAGATGAGGTTAGCAGTGGATTGCATGCAGGGGGCCTTATATGATTGGTGCTCGGGAGTGATCCCGATTATGAGGAAACATCTCTCTGACTACAAGAGAGGAAGGAGAAATACTTTTGGATATTCTAGCATACTAGTAGCCTTCTTTTTTGAGAGAGTGCTGGGATTGAGCCCTGTAGTACCCTTACTAGTTCGTTCTCCTTGTCAGCCTAGGCTGAGTAGAAGGGGAGATATCTTCCTCCGCCAGGGAGGAGGTGGTTCAGTGCAGAGTGTATATGATGATGACTTCTACTTTTGGTGGGAGTGGCAGTTGCCAGCACTGGAGCAGTTTCCATATGTTGGGATGGATTTCAGTGGTGATCCAGACCTCGTTCTCCCTCCAGGAGGAGCATGGGGAGAGTTAAGTAATTTTTTATTTTCAACTTTTAAAATTTTTATGAATTTTAAATATAGAGATAGATACATATGTATAAGAGTTCTAATCCTATAAACATGTCAAAATGTAGATATTGGACCAGTTCGCCTTGAAGGGCATCCACGCATGTATATGCATCCTATCTTAGGAGAAGACCAGGGGCTGATTAGGGTTCTTGGGAGGAAGCTGGCTAGGCTTACCCAGAGAGTACCCACCTTACATATTGAGCACATCCCAGCCATCATGCAAGAGTTTTTGGTTGGTGTACCACCTGTCTAGATACGCCTTTTGCGGCGATTAGCCAAAGCAGTTTTAGTATACATAGATGTTGTTGAGGCTGTTGAAGCCAAAGAGGCTAAAGAAGCCAGAGTACAGGGATACCGGGGGGACCAAGGTGGTCCAGCTTAGATCTAGGGCATTTGATGGACTATGATCCATATTTTGTATATTTTTTGTATATTATACAGTTATGACTAGATCTGAGGATCAGAGACTTGACCTATTTATATGAACAGATATTCACATCTATATATTTTTTTTGTCGGTTTATTTACAAATGTTTTTTATGTGTTTGTTGTATATTTTTATGAAAATGTGTTAAATGCCAATCCAAGATGTAATTAGCGTATGCATCAGTTAATGAATTTTTATTCCTTGGAATATGATTGAATGTAATGAATTCAAAATTTCTTTCCAATAACCTAACTTGCATAAACTAACGTAATAGAATAGGGTTCCACACCTGATAAGCTCAATTGAGCTAGGAAACCACCGGTTGAGAGTCTAGTCAGACTTCCAACTGAGTGATACCACGTGACAAAGCATCCCATAGAAGCTCAATTACAGCCCTATACTCAGCGACATTATTAGAAGCAAGACCTAAGCAAGCACCTCCTGAGGCAACTAACTGTCATGAGGGAGAATAAATGACCCATGCCGCTGAAGTTAGATTACAATTGTGACGACTGGCGCCATCAGCGAAACCTACAAACCTCTCAAAAGACATCTGAAACAACCAGCAGATGTTATAAAAAACACAAACCGATGAACTAGTGTACATAAAAATACATACAAGAAAATACAAGAAAAAGTGCTAATCCTAAGCATAGTACTTCTTCAGGTAGAGCCCATTTCTAGGCTCAGGAAGCTTATTCCCATCAAAATCAATCAATTCATATGCGCCCTTCTTTAATACCTTTGACACGACATAAGGCCCCAACCACATGGACTTGAACTTTCCTACCCCCACGGGTTCTTTGTCTTGGTCCTAGAGAAAAACAAGTTCCCCCTCAGAGAAAATTCGAGGCTTGACTGACTTATCATATTGGGTTTTGACCCTATTTTTGGGAGCTTGATTTTCTGTCAGCACATCTCTACGATGTTCATCAAGATGTTCTAAATGTACTAGACATTCTTCAAGCTCCATCGTATCGGGTAGCACATGAATATCTATTTTCAAGGACAGGATTTCACATTCAACTAGGGTAACGGCTTCCACTCCATGAATGAGTTGGAAGGGGGAGAAACCTGTAGTAGTTTTTACATTAGTTCAATATGCCCAAAGTGTGGGGTATAGCATGATATGCCAGTTAGAACGGCCTACATCAATAGTACGTTTGAAGATAGTCTTCAAAGTTTTATTAACAGCCTCAACCTGACCATTTGTTTGAGGATAGTATGAAGATGAATGTTCTTGTCTGAATCCAAGCATAGTGGTCAGTTCTGTCATCATGATATTTTGAAAATGACTTCCATGGTTAGTGACAATCACCTTGGGTATACCAAACCGTGCTATAATTTGATTGAACATGAAAAAAGCTGTGGTTTCCTTATTGGCTTCAAAGGTGGGCATTGCCTCTGCGACAATCATATATTTGTTCCCCCAAGTCGAGGCTGGGTTACATGTCACATAATCAATCCCCCACTTCATGAAGGGGACCACCAAGACAACAGGAAATAATAGAGCGAGATGTGACCGCATCTTCCTGGTGTAAAGCTGACAAGGATGACAGTGCTTCATGGCATCCACACAATCCTTGAAGATTGTGGGCCAGAAATAACTGACACATAGTATCTTCTGGGCCATTGCTAACCCAGATAAATGACCCCCACACACTCCACTATGGGCATCATTCAGGACAATCTCCACTTCCTCATGGGTAAGACATCGACGCAAAATGGAATCTACCCCCCTATGATACAAAGTATCTCCTATGATGAGGTAGTTCTTAGCATGAAGGTGTAGTTTACATCGTTCCTCCCGCGAAGAAGCTATGGGATACTTCAAAGTCTGGAGATATATAAGTATATCTCTGTTCCAGGGGTTAGAGGTGGATATCAAGAAGATATGCTCATCTGGGAATGAGTCTTCTTCAATGACTACATCTTCTTCTGTTGGAAATTTTGCTACAAGCTCAACAAAAAATAACGATTTTTTATATTTAGTGGACTGGAAATCCAAGTCAAACTCTTGGAGAATGACTATCCATTTGTTAAATTTTCCCCCAACAATCCGTCGGGACAAAACATATTGAAAAGGATTAACATCCACCACTACAGTTGTAGTCCTCAGTAAAATGTAGTGACGTAACCTCTGAACAGCATAGACAGCTGCTAAGGCCAATTTCTTGACATGGGAGTACCTGATTTTAGGTCCGGCTAAAGCATGGCTAAGATAGTAAATGACATGCTCCTGGAGCTTATCGTCCTCCTGGACCAGGACTACCCCAATGGTCGACTCGGACACGGCTAGATACAATATAAAATCCCTAAAGTAATCTGGCGGACGCAGTAAAGGTGCCGACAACAAAGATTTTTTCAATGCCTCGAAAGCGAGTTGTGCAGTTTCATCCCATACAAATGGGGTGTCCTATTTTAGCAGGTGCATGAAACCTTTAGTAATCTTGGCATAGTTTACGATGAAACGTCGAAGAAAATTGAAATTTCCCTGCAAAATCTGAAGTTGCCTGATAGAACGAGGAGGAGGAAGATTTACAATAGCCTCTACTTTTAATGAATCCACCTGAATGCCTCTATTAGAAACAATGAATCTAAGCAGTCTCCCTGACTCGACATACAACACGCACTTATGGGGATTCAAGCAGATCGTATAGTATCTGCATCGCTCAAATATCAACCTTAGGTGATCTGGATGGTCAATCCTCTTACGAGAATGTGCAGGAAGATCATCAAGGTAAGGTTTGACAATGGCTTTCATATCATGGAAGGAAAATTTCATTGCCTGTTGAAAAGTTGCCCCAACATTTTTCAATCCGAAGGGCATTTTTTTGTACGCAAAGGTATCCCAAGGACAAATGAAAGCAGCTTTATGTTGGTCTTCCGGTTTTATTTGAATTTGATTGTATCCGGAGAAACCATCCATAAATGAAAAAACCTCACTTCCCACGCAAGCATCTATAATTTGATCTATAAATGGCGTGGGATAGTTGTCCTTAGGACAAGCTTTATTCAAATCTTGAAAGTCGGTACAGACGCGTATGGTCTCTTGCTTCTTATCAACAAGAACTGTGTTGGATACCCATTCTGTCAGAGCTATGGGATAAATAAAATCGGTTTTCAACAGTTTTTCAACTTCAGCCTTCACAGCTGCCGCTTCACGTGGGTTAATAGGTCTTAAATTTTTTTGAACAGGTTTAGCATCAGTGTATCTTCGGATCTCGTGCTCAACTATCGATGGATCAATGCCTCGCATCTCCTCATATGACCAGGAAAAAACGTCGCAGAACTCCTTAAACAAGGACGTATAGATTGCAATCTCCTCAGGAGAGTAGTTTGCACTGATATGTATATTTTCCACAATGTCAGGATTTACAGAGATGTTGATAGGGATAGTAGCAAAAATATTTTCCATATTCCCCTCAGCAAACATTCCTTCCCTTGGTAATGGATTGATGGCTATATCAACATCGTCTACCAGTCTCATATGAAACTCTTGATTCTTTATCCTGTTTAGCTCTGAAAGAAAATAGGATCGATGATAAAGATCTTTGCAAGTATTATCATGTCCACACATGGCTTCCAGAATGGATTCATCAGAAGGTAAAACCATATCTAAACAATCTGTAGAATGCAAAGAGTTTTCTACCCAAGAAGGAAAATAGACCTCTTCCAGGTCCTCTGAGACTGTGAGAGGGTCTGGAATAGGATCAAGAGTGGTTTGAGTGATATCTTGGTAAGCCACTTCCACTGTCGATAACGGAACTTCTGGTTCATGGGGGGAAGGGAGAACCCAAGGATAAATCCTATCAACAACTGTGGCTATGGACTTACCCACACTAGTAGAACCTATATAGTTGATCGAGGATGGAAGATCAAATGTGACCATCAATGATGCATACATTCCAGCCCCCAAGATCTCAATAGTAGGTTTCACCTGATCAACCAATGGTAAAGTGGACTCATTAGAATCCATGTAGCCTTTTCGAGTAAAATTGATTTGGTCAACAGTAACCAACTTCCCTTCGTGTGGAAACACTACCACTCGAAAGACAGTCGATGCAATAGCAGACATGGCACAAGTCTAGCTTCTTCCCAAAAGAAAATTATAGTCCAAAGGTGCATCAATCACTTCCACCTCAATAGACATCACTTTCCCTTCCAACTTAATTTCAAAAGTTGGTAGGATACCATGCAGACGGAATGACCTTCCACCGAAAGTAGTAAGCAAAGTGTTTGACGGGACCAGCTCTGGGGAACCAAGAGCTTTCCAACATGACAAGGACATAATGCATGTAGAAGCACCCTCATCAACAACTGCCCTTCCAATGGTATTTCCACCATGGATGACATCTATTGATAAGGCTACATGGTAAGGTAGACGAACATGAGACTCGACGAGTCCATGCTGCCTAAGGCTGCTAAGAGTGCATCCCACTGGGCGGGATAGCTCTGTAAAACCTCTAAAGCTGACATTGCACAAGGGGTTTGGGCCAAGTCTTCAACCATAAAGTAGTTTAAAGCAGCTCTAGCATTAGGGTTATGCAAGGTATTCTTAAAGACACCTTTTGGTATCTTAGGCATAGTTTCAGCGGGCTTCTCGATCATGAGAGGGTTAGAAGTTTCACCTATAGACTTACCCTTCTCGGAAGTCTATTTTTCATAGTTTTTATTCCTAGTCTGTAGAAAAGTCGAAGATCAAACCATGTTGATATAATTAGGGTGAGGAGCATTTGGTGTGCCCCCTACTACATTAGAAGCTGAAGCTGAATTCTTCCCTTGGGGAAATGGATCCTTCAGGATAGCCGGTTGTTGAGCTTTTAGCAGCTTCTGGGCTTGTTCCATAAGGGGACAAATATGGGTGAGGTGATCCTCATGGCATGACTTACATGGGAATTTCACCTTTTTATTTTCTTTCTTGTGCCCATCGGGACTATTTACGGATTTCTTCTTGTTTTGATTTCCCTCCCCTTTCTTTCCTCTCTTCTTCTTCCCAACGGGCTGCTGATTTCCCTTTTGAGAGGTCTGTGCAAAAACATTTGCATTTTGGGGTGAGGGGGCATCCTTTTCTGCCTCCTCTGTAGAATGCTTGACGGACAGCCGATGGAGCTGTTTGGCCAAAGATTCTATAGTGGGAGAGTTTACGAACCCAACCACACCATCAGCATGGGGTCTAGGCTTAGGTTTCTCTACATCATTGGTAGGCCTCGGTGCCTCAGGAATAATCTCATACAAGATCACAGATTGAGAATAAATCAAATCCAATTGTTGGGCCCTGAGGATAGCTTCTTCCTCATTCGTCACTCCTAAAGTAGATACGTCCTTAGATATATAAGGCAATAATGATTTAAGGAACCATTCTAGTAAGAAATCAGGAGGAATAGTGGCTTTAATAAGGCTCTTCCACCTCCTCCATTCTTGGATGTGATCTAAGATGTGCGTAGCCTTGTTCTACCTGAAGGTAGATAACAAGTTCGTTCCAAAATCGTATCAGACCGAAAGCTAAAAGTGGCTAATGAATGCATTAGCCAAGTCCCAAACACTACTGAACGCAACAGAAGGAAACTCAATGTACCATTTTGTTGCAGTACTCGTTAAGTTTCTTTGGAAAAGCCTCAACCTAACTAAATATTCATTCAGCGAATTACAAGAACACCATAAATGAAAAGTGGTGGCATGAGCCCCAAGACCTTCACCAACTTTGCCTTCGAATTTTGCGATGTCCAATGGAAATTTGGTGGGGACAGGTGGCCATGAGGGGTCATGCCTCATCGGTTCGTTCATCAATTTAGACAAATTTGGCAAGTTTAAAGTTTCCAGGAACAGAATCTTAGGTTGAACTGGAGCACTAAAAGTGCCAGAATGGGGATTAGAGGGACTTTCCCCCAAATTCCCATAAGTGAAGGTGGGGTTGCCCCCTACCACCGGTTGTGAAGTGGATGGGTTACTTTGGAATGGATTCCATCTATAAGCCACAGTATTATGGTGGGAGGTGCAGTATAAGAGGTTCTGGCCGCCCCAATCGAAACTGGGGTTTGAAAAATAGGAGCAGGTATCCCTCCGCTAAACAACGAAAAGGGAGAGCTTGTGAATGGGGCCGAGATCGAAGTTTGAAAACCTTTCCCATAAGAGGTAATGTTTCCAAAATACACTCCTACATAAGAGGTTGATGGGCCTACGTATGGAGTGGATGGGGGAATATGCCCCCCATTCCAAGGAAATCCTTGGACAAAATCTAAGGATCCTACCAGACCACTCTGGGCAGTGTGTGTGAAGGAGGAAGGAATAGTAGGTATACTAGGAATACCAGTAACCATGCCACCAGAAGCGCCTACCAGGCTTGTGGGAACCTGTTGTTGAACCACTCAGCACACTGGAGTTAAGGGCATAGTAGGTATACTAGATCTAGGGGCACTTACCGGGGGAGGTAGTACCCCTTCAGCCAGAGTGGCTGAGGTGAAAAAAAAATAGCTTTCTCCTACAGTAGACATTATCCTAACCACAGGGACACCTAACACAGGTGAATCAGAAGGTTGAACCTGGACGATCATAGGATCATTTAAGTCAGTCAAGGGTGTATTAAAATTCCTTGCAAAATCGTCAGCCTCCAAGTCTTCTATCTCAATTGTGTTAAAATCAAAACGGTTTTCCCTAAGTTCTGGTTCACCCGGAACTTTACTTACTCCTATCGGTTCAAATGAACCATTTGTGTCCAATCTCCACCTTTCAGGTGGAGGTGGAGGTTCCAATGTGATGAGAGGAGGAAGGTTTTGCAACCTTCGTGACCTTCTAATAGGTTGGTCCTCCATGATTGTAAATTTGACAATTGAAACCCTAAGTTCGGCTAAACACGGACAAACCATAGAGCAATCACTATGAAAAAATCCTAAAGTCTCAATAGTCAGCAAGGGTAAAAGATATGCTTTCCCAAAGAAAGCTGAAGAACAGTTACTTGGCGTCCTTGAAGAGGTTCTTAGGCACAAGTGGAGGAATCACCCACCACCCTCCTACACTTTCAACAAGGGTTACCTTCCAAGCCCTTCCAAGGTGAACCATAAATAGCCTTCCAGTTTACCTATGTATGAACCCTAGATGTCAAGAAACTAGAGGCTACCTTAACTATACCAACACTCTTGGGTGACAGTCTCAATCCTGACTCATACGCATGGGCAGGGTAGTTGAGCCTGAAACTCTGTCTAGGATAGAATCCCTAGATGCGTAAAAGTCTTGATTTAAATTTCGACAAGGAATCAGAGGTTTATCTCCTCAGTCCAATGCCCCACGCGACCTCGTGCTTGACTCCCGTTTGAGAGGAGCTTCCCAGATACGATCGATAAAGAGAAGGGTTTACCTATCGATTGGTCCACTATGTCTGAATTTTAAAACTTATGGGAATTTTACACTTCCTATCCCACAATTCTATCCTAAGATAGTAGGTGTATGGCCCTAAAAAATAAAAATTACTAATAGATTTCAATTATTGAGTTCATTTTCAGGGCTATTTTTTACTCATAAGGCAAGTGGAGTGAAAGACTATGATGTTTTTGACTCGATAAGAAATATAAAAAGCAAAGGTGCATACTTCCAAAGCAAAATATCACAAAAAAAAAACAAGCTTCTTTTCTTTTTGTAAATGTAAATTGATGAAAATGCAACGATAAAGAGAACACTAAGACTATATTTTTGTAGTTTTTTGAGATTATATTTTAAAAACTTAAAATAAAACTATTATATGCAGATCAAATGCAAGAGCTTCTAAATGTTTTCTTTTCACTTTTTAAAATGCTCAAAGACTACTATGCACCTAAATGCACAAAACTTGAGTATGCTTGAATTAAACTAACTATATAAAGTAAGCAAAGTGAAGTAAACAGATTAATAACACCAAATATCAACCATCAAGGAAGACTTGAAACCCTAGCTTGGGCCGACACAATGAAAGAAAATCACTGAGATCAAACAAAGGCAAGTGGCAAACCAATCTTTATCTGAAAATAGAATGGGATATACATTGTCTAGAACCCTGATCACTGATTCAGACAACCAATCACTCGAACCTATAACCCAAACAGGAAAATCCACTTCAAGCTGCTAACAGAAAGACAATCCAAACAATAAGAACCCAAGGGCTTTACAAGAAAGCACAAGGTGTGGCCAACAAAGTCATCAAACTCACAGTGCAATGCTTATAAGGAAGACCAACCAGCAAACAAACTTTAAAGAGGGACAAGGACAAGCAAACCCTAGCCCAAAAATTTCAATGCTCGGGGTTGTACGTGACTATGTATAAGGGAAACCCGTGTACTATACGCGACTATCCTAGAGAGAAACCCGAGTACGCAGGCCTCTGTATGCGACTGTATGTAATAGAAACCTACGTACATGTGCAAAATTTTCTAATAAAAAGAAAAAATTTCAAGGTCTTCAAACACCACTCTAAGCATGAACCAAGATATGACACCACACGCAAAATCAAGGCAAAGACTGGGCAACAGTCAATAGAAATAACCCACAGTAGTATGGGCTCCCCAGCGGAGTCGCTAGTTCTGTTGTGCAGGGATAAACACCCTTGTAACCTAGGGTCTGGGGTTACCAACGTACTTCTAAAACTTGCAAACAATCATCTTTAAAGTACAAAAAAGGAATAGGAAGAAAAGTTGAACTCACTGATTAACGACGGTTGTTCCAAGCTTTCTCTTCTCCTGCTCTGTTTCTCTCCAAAGCTTTCAGGGATGCACCTCTTTCACCTGCAAAGAGAAAATTCTCCAAGTACAATATTATACATGTATATATGACAAGTTAGATGAACAATATATAGAGTGCGTAATCAAAAATATTCATCAAACATGATACATGAAAGAGACTCAACACAAAGTTGGAAGAAGAATTATCTTTATTAACAATAGTGAATGAGATAAGTGTACAACCCAACGCCTGAGATAAGGACTCCTATGCAACCAAAGGATTATGAGTTCTACTGCTCCAAATAATTCTGAATATATACCACCAGCATAACTTTACTCTCCAATTATGATTGATTAATGCCCTCCCCAAGGCCTCTATTTATACTTTGGGAAATAGGGCGGTTTCGAAGGTTGAGGAGGTTGAGACAGTTGAGATAGTTAATGATTAGGGCTCAACAAATCTCCATTAATCGTGTTTTATTATTTCTAATGTTTAATGGATGTCTACGCGACTATTAATACTGGCAACCCGCATATGACACGTGAGTTTCTATAAGGGAAACCTGCGTATAGATCTGTACGCAGGTTGCAATGAGAATAGTCGCATACAATACACGGGTTGTCAAAGAAGATAGTTGTGTATGTACGCAACTTTCTGTGGAGATAGTCATGTACGGAAATCAACATATAGAAAGGTAAAATGGCAAGCTGGTTGGATAGTGAATGCATCTCATGTCATGCCCATCTATAGTGTTTAGGCAACTTTCAATCCATAAGTGTCCTTTTGTGTACCAACATATGAAGTGTCATTTGGGTTGATAACACAGAGTCCTCTAACAAAAGCTTGGTGAGGATAATTAAAAAGTTATTGGAAGAAAATAAAAGAGCATGGCATACAAAGTTGAAATATGCTTTATGGGCTGACAGAATTAGTAGAAAGAGGCCTATTGGAATGTCACCATTCCAACTGGTGTATGCATCTTGTTGAGACTTAGAAATGTCATATTTTCATCCACTTTACCTTTCATTATTCCTCACATTTCATCGCCCCATAAACCTTTCATTATACCATTTCCATACATATATTTGGGTTTCACCTTATTATTTTCCACTTTCTTCATTTTAGTATTAAAAAGGGATTTATGATTAAATATTAGAAATCAACATGTTTTTCACTAATATCTCAAGTATGGATGATATTTTCAATGTGTAGGAATATGTGAAGGATTAATTCAAAGAAAAGACTTCTCGAATATCTCCTCCACCATTTCAAGGAGATAGTTATTCAAAGAATATTCCAAGGAAAGATCATGGAGATTTGGTTGGCATATCTTATCTAATATTTATGAGAGACATGTGGAGGATTTGAAGGGATCATATCTTGTAATAATAGTAAATTATTTGAGAGTGGTTGAGAGAATAATGGATCTATCATTATGATATTGTTATCTCCTTCTCAAATAAATTCATGTATAAAAGAGAGTGCTCTCTCTTCATTTGAGTATTGTATATTAGGAGAAGAGATGGTAGATTGTAGAAGTTAGTCTTGAATTTGTAATATGGAGAAGGGAATTCTTAGATTTTGTTCATAATCTTAGTTTTGATGATTTCATGAATTGTCATTGATTCTTGTGATGTAAATTAAGATTTATTTATTGTTAATGTGAGCTCACATGTGTTGTCTTGTTGCTCTTCATATGTTGTCTTTCTTTTATGCAATTTACTTTTAGTCGTGTGTTTCAGCTTCCAGCATTATATTAGCAGTTGTGTGTTTCATCTTAAGGGGGGATTAGATTAGAAATTAGCAACTAGCTATTAGTTTTTCATCATATAAGCAATAATTATGATCTTAGGATATTTTCACTGAGAGAATAACAAGCACAGTAATAAAACATAAGCATGTCACAAGAGACAAGAGACACAAAGAGTTTTTGATCGGGGAAACCATAAATGGAGAAAACCCCGCAACTTCCTCAAATATAGAATCACCACAAGATGTAAGACCCCAAAACAGTAATATGCACTCCCGACAGCAGTAGTCTTCTAGTCCCAGTATATTTCCTTCTTCACTAGTGCGCCACACTTGAGAGGGTAAGTGATGTGTTGTACAAGTGATAAATAGAGAGACTCTCACTCTCTATTTATATTCTTCCGTTCACTTGAAGTGCACTTAATCATGTCATCCCAACCAACAATTACTTACTCGAGCCTACACCTTAATTAGTGTATAATAACTCAAGTGCCCTGAAACTGTGGGGACTTACACAATGACTTGACATGACTTGTTTACATTATTAATATTCCCGATCGGAACATCGGGGCATGATCACATGACTCAAATACATAATAGAAACATCCTAGAATAAACATCGGGTTACAATACATAAGATACATAGAAGAATACATTCTGAAGTTACATATACATCAACACTCCATCTTAACTAGGAAGGTATTCTTTCGACATAGTTTTCAGCACTGGTCTTCTTCTCTGTATCAGCTGGATCATCTCGTCTTCAAGTCATCTTCGTCTTCAAGTCATCTTTGTCTTCAAGTCATCTTTGGATCTGGATCATCTCTCGATCTGGATCATCATCACTGGATATGGATCATCTCTAGATCTGGATCATCATCACTGGATATGGATCATCTCTAGATCTGGATCATCATCACTGGATCGGATCTGGATCATCACTCGATATAGATCTGGATATGGATCATCTCTCGATCTGGATCATCATTGCTGGATCATCATTACTGGATCTGGATCATCACTCGATCTAGATCAACACTGGTGCTATCTCATGATTCTTCTCGTCATAGGAAGTTCTACAGAGCCAGCCCTTTTTCATGCTGGTTGTAGGCCTACCCTCATGTAGGTCTTCACCCAACACTTACATCTGACCTACTCGTCAGAAAGGCACGCCCAGTACTCACATATGATCATTTAGTAAACTACAATCCCATCAGAAAGACCCAGCACTCACATTCACCAGCATGATAGGACACACCTACTATCATCTGTGAAATAGCTCAGCACTTACATCTGACCTACTCGTCAGAAAGGCACAACCATCCAGGGGAACACATCCAACCACACTAATGGAAGACTCCCATCTAGACAGGAACACATCCTATCACAGTGATGAGAGATTTCAGCACTTACATATGACCTACTCATCAGAAGGGCACAACCATCTAGGGGAACACATCCGACCACACTGATGGAAGACTCCCATCCAGACAGGAACACATCCTATCACAGTGATGAGAGATTTCAGCACTTACATAAGACCTACTCATCAGAAGGGCACAACCATCCAGGGAACACATCTAACCACACTGATGGAAGACTCCCATCCAGACATGAACACATCCTATCACAGTGATGAGATATTTCAGCACTTACATCTGAGCACATGGGAACACATCCCTCAGTCGCTCCAGAAAGGCTCTGCACCTACATCCACCCAGGGGAACACATCTGACCACACTGATGGAAGGTCTTGCACTCACATGTGATCCTATGAGAACACATCCTAGCATTCATATCAGAATGTCCCCCAGTCCTCGACTAAGCTACCTGGTAACTGACCAAGCGCCTCCATTCTCCTAGAGAATGGAAGTTACCCTTACATCTGAACTGCTTGTCGGAATGGCCAACACTCACATCTGACATGGAAGGAACTAAATCCTTTATCCATGAACAGAATGGTTCAGCCCTTACATCTGATCAAGTGGGAACACATCCCTCTATCACATCAGAATGGATACTCAGTCCTACACTGAGTGTTCCCGGTAACTGACCAGGTGCCTCCATTCCTAGAATGGAAATTTCCCTTACATTTGTCCTACTCGACATAATGGACAGCACTCATATCTGACATGGAAGGGAGAAACCCTATCACCATGACAGAATGGCTCAGCCCTTACATCTGACCATGGAAGGAACCAATCCTCTCACCATGTCAGAATGGCTATGGGTCTCATCACTTTCTCTGGGAGGAAGCCTCGATATGGAGAACACCAAGTCTCTCTCTGAAGTACCCGAACTTCAGCCTATCTAATGGATTCATCAATACATCAGCTATCTGTTTCTCCGTTGCAACATACAGGAGCTTCATTGCTCCTCTCTGCACCATATCCCTGATATAGTGATACTTGATCTCAATATGCTTCAACTTCACACAACTCTGGTTGTCACAATGTATACAAGTAGCATCCAACTGGATATCAAATATATCAGACAGTAGCTTCCACAGCCATACTGCCTCACAACTAGCTGAACAAGCTGCGACATACTCTGCTTCAGCTATACTCAGTGCCGCACAGGATTTCTTCCTGCTAAACCAAGAGATCACACCTAATCCTATACTGAAGCAACATCCTGAAGTACTCTTCCTGTCGATGGCACTGCCTGCCCAATCTGAATCAACATAACCTTCTAGTTTAATCTTTTGATTCACATCGTACTTGAGCCCATAATCAACTGTGCCCCTGCATGCTTTGCAATCATCAAGTGAACATGTTCACAGCAAAGCAAATATCTGGTCTTAGGTACATCAAGGACCCAATCATCTAATGAGACATCATAGCATCAACCGTCTTTGATGAAGCAACACTCAATAGCTTCAGGTTCGATGCCATAGGTGTGGCCATAGCTTTGCAGTCCATCATCCCAAACCTCTTCAGGATCTCTACTGCATACTTCCCTTGTCCAAGCAAGATCCCATCTGTACTCTGCCACACCTCCATGCCTAGAACAATAGTGCATCGACACATAACAGGAGCATCACTGGTATTTTGTCTTCAACCTTGAAGCAAAGGTTGGAATCCGCTTTACTCTCAGTAAATCCTAGAGTCATCAGTAATCTACCCATCCTATCGTACCATGTCGAACCTTAGATCTTCTGTAGTCACTCCCTCTGAAGTGAAGCATCATACTCCCTCTGTCTTCTGTGCTTCATGCACAGAAAACATTCTGTACCGGAGTGACAAGTAGCTTCTTTTGCTACTAATATTCTATGTGACCATCTAGTGTATAGACTTGCATCTTTAATCTTGTGGAAAAGGTTAAGATCTTCATCAATCTCATCATGTCTGTGTTTCAATTCTTACTGGCTACAAATGTCTCTTCGTAGTCTATGCCTTCTTTTCATGAGAAGCCTCGTGCTACGAATCTTTCTTTGTATCCCACGATGTTTCCATCTACTGCATGATGGAGCTACGAACTTCTCTTCATGTATTGATACTGCATCCTAGACATCATCCTTCTTGAACTGGTCTTCCCTTTCTTCTTGGTGGAGGGAAGGTTCTACATCAATGATGTCACTGCACTCATCATATTATTTTGAAATTTTGTCACTTGCTCTTCGAAACAAGTCTTCATTCTTCTTTGCTTGTAGGTGATTATGTATGCAGTCTTTCCTACAAGTCAAATGCAATTGTATGGTTAGAAACATTTCATAAGGAATATTTATACTGGCAAACACTTATGCATAAATATATGATCATGCAACTACTTTAGCCAATACAACATTCATCCATATCTCATTGAAACTTTCTAGATGCCTTCCATCTCTACCAGGACAACATTGAGATTGTGCACTAATCCAATATGTCAGCAAAGAGGTTTCATTCTAGATAAGTAGCAATGGAGAGTTGTATAACACCATGAGCTACTTACCCATCACATGCATATTAGTAGTATACTCTCATTAATGCAAACATCCTATCATGCATAATACATCAACTGAATATAACAAATGCATAACAAAACAATATCATGAAGTGACAATTAAATACTTATCTTTATTTGTTTTGTGGGTAGACTCCTTCTTGAGTCTTTAGCTTCATCATCTTCTTCATTCATGGTAGCATCGTTTCTTATCCAAATGCTAAGGTGGATAAGAAGTTCTTCAAGAGTTGAGTTCTTCATATTCCTCATTGCTTGAGGGATCTTCTTTGGAAGGTGAGAGCTTGATCTTCAATTGCTCCCATCTTCTCTTCTCTTCTTATGATTCGAGCTTCTTCTTCTTCATGGAGTCTGCTGAAAGTAATCACTTCCTTCTAGAACACATTCCTTGAATGAATGAATTCCACAATCCTGGGAGGCCATTCAAGGTGGCCATCATCACTTATGCATTCTTCACTTTTTCTTTTACCGCTTCAAGTTGTTATTTGATTTGAGAGACTCTTATGATTGCATGGTCTCTGCATTCTAGATCTTTACATTCTTCAACTGGTTTCTTTAGGTCATATTCTGATTTTTGTTCTTCCCTTCAAATAGCTTCAAATTCTGGAAGACCTTCAACAGCTTTGCTTGCAATAGGTAGTGCTCTGTAATGCACATCTGCAAGCCTTCTATGCCAAAGCTCATTTGGCTCTACTGTGTCATGGATCAAGGCTTTTTCTGGATGGTCCTTCAATTTCTCCAATCACTACCACATCATCGATAGTATTTTCTTTTGGCCACATTATGGCTTGACCATCTATGAATGCAACCCGCATTCCTTTTGCATCAATGCTAAAATGGAGAGAAGGTTCTTCCTAAGTCCTGAAACAAACAATACTTCTTTCATTGTTAGAGACTTACCAGATTCTATCTTGTATGAATATTCCCCACTACCTTTTATTGGATATTGGTATTCATCTCCTAGTTTCACCTTGTGAGGTGATTCATGTTTTGACAGTCTTACAAAGGATTCCTTGGATCCCGTCATATTTTTGGAAGCCCCACTGTCTATAAGCCAATCATCACTTCCATGAGTAATGTTACCTGTGAGAGATGATATCAGAACATATTCATCCTCGCTTGAATATTCTTCACTTTCATATCTGGATCTCTTTCTGAGCATGATGTCTTCTTTGGCCTTGACCAAGTTCTTCTTCTGAAAGGCTTCTAACCTCGTCTCCCTATGAAACTAGAACCTCTATACTCATGTAGGTGTCCAATATATTTTCTTCAGAGAGATCAAATATTTCTATGCTTGGAAGTTGTCAACTTCACCAAGCTTATCATCAAGCTGTTGTGATAGATCACTTTGAAATGAGAACCTCAAATGAAAATAGCAAAGGATTAGATCTTACCGATTTCAGGTGTCCGTCTTGGACGTTCCGGAGCTGGCTGATCTAGAGTTTGCCACAGAAAACCTAATTTTCAAAGCTTGGAAGAATTCATATCTAATTAGATAAACAGATACATCTCTTCAAATGGAGTTGTCCAATGTACTCCTTTTCTGAAAACAGTGGAGGGAAGCTCCCGGAACAGGAAGCCCTAATTTTTTGATTTCTTCTGCAGAAATTCTTGTTACTGTTTCTATGATATATTCGAAATTACTACTCCTATATATCTGAAATTTCTTACTGAGGTAACCTAATACGTCCTTGATCCAACCCCTCAGTTTTCATCAGAATTGGTTTCACCATTTGGGACTTATGAGCCTTTTCCCAAGGTGACCTGTTACAGGACTGTTCAGAACAACAAAGTTGTACGGCATTCCACGTGTCATTGGTTCATCTTCTGAGTCTGATATTCGTACCACCAAAATTAGAGTCCGTGCCCTTTCTGGAAAAGCTTTAGGAATTTCATTTGGACCTCTGTAGCCCAATATATTTCAATTCTCCCCAGGTGTCCTGTTTATGGATGAATTCTAGAAGAGGCTGGAACCCTAACTTGGAGGGATCGTATCTCCCAGAATACAGTGAATATGAGGTGGATTTTTGGACACAGTGTTCACCAGGATTTTATATTCATCCCTTGTAACTTTTAGCTTCTGAGACTTCTCCAACCTCGGAATATAGCGACTGTACCAAAACCTATCAGTTTTAGTATTTAGGGTTTTTCCTAGCTCAAGGTCAAACTAGGGTTTGACTTTCCCAGAGTTTCACCCAACCAAATTTCTTGATCCAGGTCTCTAAAATTCGGTTTTGATGAGGATAAAAATCCTATGTTGGTCTCACTCAAAAATTCCTCTTCTGTAGAAAGCCCTAATTTCCTCATCGAAACTGAAAATGCTTGAAATTGAATTCCGCTTCGATAGAAAGATGCATCCTTCAATGGAGAGTCATCCTAGAATACTTTTGCTGATAGATTGTGGAGAGAGACCCAAAAAGTAAGAATCCCTAGCTTCTGTAGCTACACAATGTCTTCTTCTCAGGTTAGCTCTGATTCCATGTTAGTTTTTCATCATATAAGCAAGCATTATGATCTTAGGATCTTTTCACTGAGAGAATAACAAGCACAGCAATAAAACATAAGCACATCACAAGAGACAAGAGACACAAAGAGTTTTTGATCGGGGAAACCATAAATGGAGAAAACCCCGCAACTTCCTCAAATATAGAATCACGACAAGATGTAAGACCCCAAAACAGTAAGATGCACTCCTGACAGCAGTAGTCTTCTAGTCCCAGTATATTTTCTTCTTCAATAGTGCGCCACACTTGAGAGGGTAAGTGATGTGTTGTACAAGCGATAAATAGAGAGACTCTCACTCTCTATTTATATTCTTTCGTTCACTTGAAGTGCACTTAATCATGTCGTCCCAACCAACAATTACTTACTCGAGCCTACACCTTAATTAGTGTATAATAACTCAAGTGCCCCGAAACTGTGGGGACTTACACAATGACTTGACATGACTTGTTTACATTATTAATATTCCCGATCGGAACATCAGGGCATGATCACATGACTCAAATACATAATAGAAACATCCCGGAATAAACATCGGGTTACAATACATAAGATACATAGAAGAATACATTTTGAAGTTACATATACATCAACACTAGCAAGGGGTGGTTAGATTAGATTACTTTTGCTTCAGTCCTACATATACTTTGCATGTGCTTCGTAAGCCTATGAACCTCGGATTGACAAATTAAATGGTTAGGAAAATACTACAACGAAATTAAATGACAATATTTTCGCCTAACATTTTGGCGTCACTGTCGGGGAAGCACAATGGATTGAAGTCTAGTTTGATTAATTTTCTACAAGCGTAAACTAGAGTGTGAATTTCAATTTCTACAATGAGTGAATTTCAATTCTGCAAGTGTGAATTTCAATTTCAGCAAGTGTGTTTGATTTTCACAATTGTGAAGAGTAATTGTTTTCTGTACAGAGAGTTTTTTTTTTTAATTTGTTTCAGCAAGAGTGTTTATTTAAATTTTTTATTTAGATTTAGGTACTGTAAGAATCCCTTTTTCAGAATGATTTAACAATGAGTTTAAGGTTGGAACAGCTCACTCAGATCCTTGCAAAATTAGGGATCTCCTCTTCTCATGAAGAGGAGATCCTTACAGCAGTTGAGAGCTTAATTACTCCTCCAGCCACGAACAAGGAATCAACATACAAAGAATCTTGCACATCTGATGACGGACAATTATGCGAGCAGAAGGTCGACGAGGAAAAAAAGGAGCTGCAACATGATCTGAGGAGTGAAAAATATGCCTACGAAAGCCCTATCGAACGATGGTTTCAAGAGAGTGAGAGGTCAGAACAATTTAGTTTTTTCTTTTTTTCTAGATAGTTCAAAGTCACAGCAACTAATTTCACACATTTTTGTTTCTCCTCATCTTATATTTGTAGGATTCACATTGAACATATTCTTATTGATGTTACGTGAATGGCTACACTAGATATTTAACTACACGTAATTGTTTTCTGATTCCCAATTAGCATAGAGTATGTAGGATGTTATTTTCAATTTTTTCTTTCAGCATAAGTATGCTCTCCTCCACGCTTTTTGTGATCGCGAGGATCAGAAAGTAGGATGTTTTCTAAATTTTTCAGGAAAAAACAAATTAATGTTTGCAACATACCTAATCGATTTCATCTTTATTTTACAAATCATTATCTCTATTTGCTAAAAAAAAATTCAATTTGTAACTTAAAACTAGCTTGTAATTTATGTGGAAAATTGATTCTAAACCAAAACAAACAGTCGCTGAAAATTATAATAGCTGCAACTCAAAGCTGAAACAATGCAACTCTCTTATAGCTGATTTTACCACTCTAGGTGAATCACACTTGTATGTCCTTCCCCTGTCCCTCTGCAAACTCCTTAGACCCCTTGGACCATTTTTTGTCCTTTGATGTTTCCTTGACCATCCCTAAAAACATGTGAAAATCCATATACGCGACTTTTAAACCCCTAATCGCGTATATGCGCAGGTTTGACCCCTAAAACCGCGTACATCAGGATGTGTGCATAATCCAAATCCTTTTGGAGTTTTCCTTGACATGATCCAACTCACTTGACTCCTGGCCTTCCATATGCCTTGATATCGCTCGGATTCAACCTTTCATTACCCCTTTGAAAAGCTATATAAGGAACTCTTTGGTACATTGAAGGCATAAGAGAAAATTGAGAGCAAAGAAACTATAGTCCATTGTTGCCAGAACTTGTGCTTGAGTCTGCATCCCTTTGTCCCTTGGAGCAATTTTGTGTTCTTCCCAAGCTTTCCTTTTGCTTGTGAGCTTGCCATTGAGAGATGGAGGATTGAGGTGGTGGAGGCCCAAGTGGGGGATTCAGTTTCTCCGATTCGCAGACGTGCCGACAGAGGTTGTATCCATTGTAATCTCTGATTTTATATTAACATAAATATCTTTTCCTGTCCAATAATGTGTGTTTGAATGAATATTTTATCCATGGGATGATTTCAAATGTTTATACGTTTTTGATTATATATGCTAGAATAGATCTAACACCAATATATATAGTATGCTTGAATTGTTTACTTATTGTTGAGGAAGTGAATGATCAATTCAAGCTAAAGTTGGAAAGCTCAACGGGGATCTACTTCAACCGTCCGGAATAAGGTATGAGGTCTGATCCTTTAGTGTTAGATATTTGATTTCTATTGCATATTGGAAAGGATTTATTTCTGGAGTCAAGTTGTTTGTTGTGGTACCCCAAGCCATAGGAATTTCTCTCTGTAATAGAATTGGTGACTCTACTGGGGATCGAACACAAAATATCTGGTTTCATATCATAGTGGCTATTTATTACTTCACGAAATGGGATAAGGCTATGCCTACAGTTAAATCCAATGGTGAGACAGCCGCGCACTTCGTATTCAACCAGATTATTACTGAGTTCGAGATTCCGAAAGAGCTTGTCACTGACCATGGCTCGCACTTTCAGAATCGTATGATGGAAGAGTTGGCATCAAAGTTAGGGTACAAGCAAGAGCATTCCTCCTCTTAATACCCTCAAGTGAATGGATAGGTAGAGGCAGTCAACAAATCACTCAAATCCATTCTCCAACGAACCATCGCACAAAGCAAGAATAATTGGCACATCATGTTATATCCTGCTTTGTGGGCATATAGAACCACTGTTAAGACTGCCACAGGTTTTTCTCCATATCAACTTGTACATGGAGTGGAGTCGGTATTGCCGGTTGAATGCGATATTCCTTCTTTGAAACTAGTTGTAGAGCTCTTACCAGACACTTCCCCATTGAAGGAACATTTGGTCCACCTTGAGCAACTTGATGAGCAACGTCGAGATGCCTTGGTGGCTCTAGAAGTAAATAAGCATCGCGTAAAGGTCTAGTACGATAAGTCTGTCTGTCCAAGGAGGTTTAGTGAGGGAGACTAGGTCCTGTTGTGGGATCAACCGAAAGAACCCTTAGGGGCAGGAAAGTTTAACCCCATGTGGCATCGTCCTTACGTCGTCAAATGTGTGTTAGAGAATGGCGCTTATGAGTTAGTGGATTATGATGGAACGGCCTTGGCGGAGCCTAGGAATGGGCTCTATCTCAAGAAGTACTATGCATGATTTTCAGCCAAGGGTGGTTATTGTATATTATTGTACAGTTTTGCATAGTTAGGTATTTTTCTTATGGTGATCGGGTTTGTGATTAGTTTCTGTTTCTTTTGGCAGATGTCAATGGAATCTTCCACCTTCATAGGATTCACGGATGCTGTGAGCCGTCACACTCAACACTCAGCCTCTACTGCTTGGGTGATTTATACTCCTAAGGGTCAGGTATTGTCTTCAGGAGGCGTATGTTTACGGCCATCTTCCAACAATGTTGCTGAATATAGTGCCATTATTGAGCTTCTACGGGATGCCATTTTACATGGCGTTCTCTCTCTTGAGGTATGTCTTGATTCGGAGTTACTAGTGTCATAGCTTAATGGTTTGTACCATGTTAGAGATCCGACGTTATTAAGAAGATTCTTGCGTGTGATATTATTAGAACAGCAATTTGACAATATAACATGCATACATATTCCAAGAATTAATAGTCAAGTTGCTGACTCATATGCTAACTACGTGTTAGATTGGCATTTGTTTCATACACAATAAAATCATCACAAACACAAATGTTTACACATGTAAATAAATAAACCGATCACATAAAAGTTTTTATATACATCCAAAATGTGGTAATACATAGTGTCATAATACAAAAATGGGGCTCTCAAGCCACCAAAATATAATACACAGTAATACAAAATGTATCACTCCCATGTATCTAAGCCTATGGAGGAGGAGGGGGGTTGTGATCATGGAAGGTCACTACGGATCTAGCTAGCTGTCGAAATTATCGCACCCATGCTCTTGGTACACCCACCACCTGGCACTGCATAGCCTCAGGAAAGTCCTCGACTTGTGCCATGGGAACTCTATGTGTCAGCCTCACAAAGTTGGTATGAATGCTCTAGAGCATTCACTCCGCATCCACACCCATGATATCGTCTCCTCTTTCCCTCCGTCTATGACGAGGGAAGCCTTCAGGCCGCCGTGGTCCCACGTCTGCATGCATATGGTAGATGTCACTATGTATTGTCACCAAAAAACATGTCTTTATTTTTCATATAATCAGAAAACATTAAAAAAAAAATAACTCGAAAATTTAAAGAGAGGGTCGAGATTCATTACCTATGTCACCGTATGTCAATCCTGGTGATAGCGGCATGTCTGGGTCCCCCTAGAAATATATCCCCGCATAGGGGTAGTCATCGATGGAAACTATCTGTCATTGCCACCATGGAAAGAACTCAACTGGATAGGGGTTGGACACCCTACCTCCCCCCAGTATGTGCATCACATCCGCCCAACGCCATTGGGGTGGATCTTGAACCCCGTGTAGAGTAACGTCAACTCTAGGGCTCAATCCTAGAACACGCTTGAAGAAAAATGTGCTTAGTATACTATTGAAACCAAAGTTTCGCACTTTGCCCATCTTACACTCACTCAGCTGATGTTTCATGTTGCTCAATAGTGTAGTGCTCCAGTCATATACTATGGGTCTCATGCACTCCACTGCATAGAACATCAGAGGCCGCGAGGCCTGGTGGAGTGAAGCCAATCCTGCTATCCTGCCCAGTGTCAGTAGGATGGCCTTTAGGCCCAACACCTGTATACAGTTGGTTGGGATCTGACTCCCCACCTTCTCTGTGTCTAGATAGCAGTACACCACAATGTACTCATCTATAGTCAGGCCACCTCCGAGCCCACGAGAACGTAGGTTCACTACTTCCCCCCGTCGGGAAAGTCTAGTAATAAAGTATATGTCCTCCACCTCTATGGTGAGGGACATCCCATCTATCTAGAAGGACTCTGAGTCTGGATCCCAGTAATCTGCCAGCATCTGCAATAGTCATGTTTTGGCCCTTAAGCCACCAAGACACCAAAATTTGTAGAGCCCACATGCACGTAGCGCTTGTTGAGCCATTAGATTGGCCCTTACTACCTCCTCTACATCACCATGTTCACGCTCTCTCCATTCTAGGACCATCCTGCATGAAAAATTGCAAGTTTACCCATTAGAACACATGAAAAAACTTATGCGTGGACGCATACATGACTTTTTTCCAAATAGCCACATATGTACGTGGGTTTGGGGGCATTTTCCACGTATAGCCAGCCCTATACATGGAAAAACTCTCGATTTTTGCGTGGGCCCAGCGCCAATTTTGGATTGGCCTAGAAATCCCAAATAACCAAGGAATTTGATAAAAATTGCATCAAAATGGAAGAGAATTGCATGGGTAACTACCTGGAAGAAACGGTGGTGGATTCCGCCTGCTGGATCTCCTGGAATTCGTTGTTGAAAATATGAGCTCAATTGGGTAAAAATTTCAATTGTTTTATAATGTTTTGAAATATTTACTATTTATAGAAATTTTTCAATTTTTTGAAAATTTTACCCCCTTTCCTATAGTTTGGACCATTTCTAATCATTTTGGACCATTTTTTACCTAATTTATGATGTAGGAGACCTTTTTGAGTGCCGTTTCAACCATTGGATTGACCAGTTCGTGCCGATTTCAGGTATCATGTCTAAACTAGCATATAGGTTAGGTTTCATCACCATTTGCATTTTGCATGACCTTATGACCGTTTCATTATCACCTTAGGTACGAACCCACTCTATTATGTCACGAAACCTTCTTGTTGTTTTAGAAGTGGCATGATATGAGTGGTAGAGCTTGACCTTACATGGGTACCCTAGTTAGCGCCTTATTTGCATTTGGTGCCCATGCTGTCGTTTTGTCCCTTAGGGTGTGGGAGTCCATTGTATAGTATTGCCATGACATTTCACAAGAGCCTCATACTCCTCTTGATCTTTTGCTGGCCTATTTCCCTCAGGAATCCCTTATGTCAAGTTGTAATTGCATTATCATGATCTTTTCCTGCCTTATTGAGCTTTATGCTGGCTCCCCTAACATTGAGTTTCAGCCATATAGCCTGAGCTTGTCTCATGTCTATCCATGCAGAGCCCTTCTATATATCCTTTGCAGCTTGATTCCCTTTTTACCGGGAGGGGATTTTCCCCTGAGTGTCACTATCCTACACATGTATCCTTGCATTGAGCATAGGTATGTTCCACTGCTTGGAACTAGTTTGTTTTCCTCTATGACAATCGTCTCCTCCTAGTCTGTAACTATAAAGCAGTTTTATTCTTTTTCAAGCTTTTTAAATATTTGAAAAAGCCCAAAAAAATCAAAAAACCAAAAATCCGGACAAGGAAAGATGTTATATGTGGCAGCTGTCGAGTCGTGTCGCCTTCGAACAAAGCACTGTATATCACATTTTTTTGGTTGGGTTTATAGTTTGACTTTAGGAGTTGTACTCATTTATCTGAGTTTATCACCACCAACTGGTTAAGCTTCCAGTCCCCATGGAGCCTCTGTCGATGCCTCCTATGTCACAGAGATGTCCCAGTTTTGTATATCAATTCTATGTTTCCTTTATGTAAGTCACCATACACCGTTATGCTCTTGTTCGAAGGAAGTTGAAACCTGAGTTGGCCATTCCTCAGTTATCTTGACTTTGCATGTCGGCCATTCCCGGTACAGTTACTGGTTCATGCACCTTATGATCAAGTCCTTCCAAATTATACAGCTTTGCTGAGTACCTCATGTTGGATGATGGGGGATGCCTTGATTCCCTCCTTCCAGGGGATTTCATCCTATCGACTACAGATCATTTATTCTGGGATTGGAATCTAGAGTCATTTTTTAGTGCCTTGAGACTTGCAGTCATCAATGGTAGGTTCTCTCGCCATCGACAGTCTTTGGGAATACATCAATGTCCCCTGATCGATGGATCCTCTCAAGTGTTCGACCTCAACACATCTATTCACACTTGTTAGTTTTCACTCTAGTACCTTGATTCCCATTTTCATTATCAATGGGTGATCTCGCGTCTGTTAACGGTATACATCAATGACCGGTAATTAGATGATGGATTACTATGTTCGACCTCGACACCTCTATTCACATAGTAGGACATGTACTCGTAGAATTTTGAGTAGAAGACCTTCCAGATTGGTGGCATCTCTTATATGCTACCTCCTTGATCATGCCAGTGCTCATGAGATTTCAGCTCTCATGACTTGATTCCAATATATGTCAGACATTTCCAGCTATTATGGAGATCTTGATCCATTATATATCTTCAGCCATTATGGAGATCATGATCCTTTGTATATCTTCATCATGGATATTTTGATCTATGTATATTGTACATGGTGATGACCACTTATGTGATATCTTGTATCATGCCTATTCATGGCCATTGTACTCTTATGTATCCAGGACTGCTATATGTATTTGCAGTTATGTGCAGAGTTGTATTATTGTACTATGTTGATTGGGTGGCTAGTCTTCCATTTGGGATCCTTCATCACTCCACTTCTGGGATGGACTTATAATGTATTTCGGCCATCGTATGACCCCTCTAACCTCACACATTAGGGGGCATCTGTTATAGCTGATTTTACCACTCCAAGTGAATCACACTTGTATGGCCTTCCCCTATCCCTCTGCAGACTCCTTAGACCCCTCGGACCATTTTTTGTCCTTTTATGTTTCCTTTACCATCCCTAAAAACATGTGAAAATTCATTTACGCGACTTTTAAACCCCTAATCGCGTATATACGCGTGTTTGACCCCTAAAACTGCGTACATCGGGATGTGTGCATAATCCAAATCCTTGTGGAGTTTTCCTTAACATGGATCCGACTCAATTGACTCCTAGCCTTCCATATGCCTTGAGATCGCTCGGATTCGACCTTTCATTACCACTTTGAAAATATATATAAGGAACTCTTTGGTACATTGAAGGCATAAGAGAAAATTGAGAGAAAAGAAACTATAGTCCATTATTGCTGGAACTTGTGCTTGAGTCTGCATCCCTTTGCCCCTTGGAGCACTTTTGTGTTCTTCCCAAGATTTCCTTTTGCTTGTGAGCTTGCTATCGAGAGATGGAGGATTGAGGTGGTGGAGGCCCAAGTGGGGGATTCAGTTTCTCCGATTCGCAGATGTGCCGACAGAGGTTGTATCCATTGTAATCTCTGATTTTATATTAATAGAAATATCTTTTCCTGTCCAATAATGTGTGTTTGAATGAATATTTTATCCATGGGATGATTTCAAATGTTTATGCGTTGTTGATTATATATGCTAGAATAGATCTAACACCAATATATATATTATGCTTGTATTGTTTACTTGTTGTTGAGGAAGTGAATGATCAATTCAAGCTGAAGTTGGAAAGCTCAACGAGGATCTACTTCAACCATCCGGAATAAGGTACGAGGTTTGATCCTTTAGTGTTAGATATTTGATTTCTATTGCATATTGGAAAGGATTTATTTCTAGAGTCAAGCTGTCTGTTGTGGTACCCCAAGCCATAGGAATTTCTCTCCGTAGCAAACTCCAAGCTAAAACAACACCCAAATAGCAGCTAAAACACACCTGAAACAATATCACACATGTGATATTCTCATTTTTTTAACTTTTGGTTTGATTCAGTTTTGGTTTGCGTGCACATAATTTCATGTTTTTTAACTTTATCTGACTATTGCAGCCACTCAAACTCTATTTTGGTTTGGTTTATTTTTGGTTGGAGTCACCATGACTTGCCTTTATCCTTCAAACCTCAATTTAAATCTAATTGTGCATTTATCCTTTGGTCTGTTATAGCTCCTCATCTTTATCCTTTGAACTGCACACACAAACTATTAGTGGCATACTCTAAATTGATTGCGAGTAGATTAGAGGTTGAATGAAACGCCTGAATTTATACCTAAACCTGCAAACAAAACACGGTCGCATGGAATAATTTAATCACTCAACTCCCAAGCTCCAAATTGCATGCCTCTTATTTTTCCTTCTCTTGTTCCACAGATGCATTTTGGAGTCCACCCTTAAACTTCATATCAATATACCCTGATAGGTATCTTGTGGTATTGAGAATCTGTACGCCTTCGAATTGGTTGGGCGTCCCCTCGTGCTTCAAAGAAAAATTGTGAAATTAAAACATAACATATTAAAAACAACAAATAAAAATCATTATAGAACAGGCGAGTAAACAAGTCAAATATGATCCGTCTCTTTCTCTTTAATGCATTAATGATTGTGAATCCGTATATGGATGATTTCTTGAGGCCGTTGAATAGATTGTCGTTGAATGGAATGTTTATTTGTTGACACCATTGAGGCTGTTGAATAGTCAATTCACTCCAAGAGAGAAACAACATCAACGCTGATCAAAACCCAAAATTCTACTATTTTCGGGATATTGTGGCCTTCAACCGGGAAAATCAATATGTATCTTATTTGTTAAGGGATTCTTTCCGAAGATCTATGAGTCAATTTTAGCAGTAATTATTACTTGTGGTCACGGAATCACCCATCAAATTGTTATTATTCATCTCAGATTTTCTATATCTATATTTTAATTGATTGGACTAGTCCATTTTTTTAAAGACAAGGGAGAGTTCACTACTCTTCAATTGAAAATTAGGGTTGGAAAATGTACTTTCAACAAACAAATATATTTTTCCGCCCGTGTTTACAAAACTAAAATACCCATCTATCCTTTGATTGGGAATCAATTTGATTTGCAGTAATCTTCTTATGAATTCATCTCTTCTAGGTGTAAATGATGATCTTCATCTCCGGCATTAGAGATGTTGTTTCTAGCTATCATTCCACTTTTCAAAATTTGATTTCTCCAGAAAAATCTAGTTTGATTCACATCGCTCAATGCAAGGGTTGGCCTTTGTCAGACGCTATTATTAACTGAGGCCATAATTATTGTTGACTTGGTGGAGGGGAGGTACATGTGAAACTGGGAATCAAAATTTAGGAATTTATCAATCCTGTCAAACCATTTATAGCCATATAGTTTCATTACCAAGTCAAGATCCTTTCTTCCATATTCATTGAGGTCACCCTCAACAATATTTCTATTTCTCCATAGAATTATACCATCTCAGGATCACATCGTTGTCTTTCATGACTAGGGATTGTTTTTCTTGTAGTTTTGATTCAGCAGTGCACCATGCGTGCTGAGTCGACTCCATGTAACAACATTGTTGGAGTGTGACAACATTGTTGTAACTTGTAGAAGGAAAAACCATAAAACAAAGTTATGTTTCTCACGAGTCGATTCACATGTGATCAAACTCACAAGTCATATAAACTGCTAGCAGCTTGATGAGATATTATATGGTGGCTCCTTACATAATCCGTGGGTGTATTGTTCATGGAAATACCAATGATAAAACCCATGGGCAGTGAATCTAGTGGCAATTCTCAGCCTTAATCAATCAAACGAATGGTCCTCATGCAACTTAACATGTAGCAACATACCATTTGAAATGAATGTGTGGCGAGATGTAACTAGCAACGAAATCAATAAGAAGAGAGGGCCTTCTCTGGAGGGATAACATAATTCATTAATTAATAAAAGAGAGGAGATGTCGAATTGCTGAAACTCTGAGAGCGTCGTTGTTTCCAAGGAGTAACATCCAGGGACTGTAATAACCACATTGGTATTTGTAATATCACTGCAAGTAGCGGCTGGAGAGAAGCGCTTGAAGTAAAATAAAACCCATAATCTTAGGCAGTGCAATGTTATATTTGGGTGGGACCCCATATGCGGATATCTGATCAAGAGAAACAAAGTTCCATTTGGTTGGGGTGAGATATTTGCACATACCAGGAGCTATTACTTACTTCTTAATTCCTATTTGGTTTCGATTGCTAGATATTTCCTGTGGGAAGGGACCCAAGTTGAGGGAAGTGACCAGATGTCCATATATAGATTCTTCCAGTTATGAGAAAACAATGGGTTGGTTATAGATTCAATCCCTTCCGTTGGCTCACGAATTTAGAACGAACCTCTGCTAATTGGAATATTGGCCATGGAAGTTGAATTGACTAAGACCATTTCTAAATGGCTCTTTTGGTGTATGGAACAATGTTTAGTGATGGAAAATCCACCAGGTATGCCTCTCCTTTTCTTACGATACCACCCCTACCAAATCTTGGAGTCCCAATTAAAATTTTTTCCTCTTTTCATGATGAATCATAATGAAAATTGTGACCTTTCAGGGTAATTTTGTCTGTGGCTCCTGATTGAACTTATCTTTGGTTTGAAAGGATTCCACATACATCCTCTCATTAACAATCGTCGACCTGAAAAATGCATATTTCTATACAACTTCAACCATGTCCAATGTGATTCCAAGTCTTCACCCAAAGAATCATGTCTTCACGAATCCACTTGAAATAAAACGAGCACGATGCTGTTTCATTCTAACTTAGCTTCCTGATATTTGGAATCCGTAACTGCTAACAAATGGGTGTGCTACATGGAAAATACTTTAGCAATTCCTTAGTTGAAATAATTATATTTCTATGTTTCTAAAGTGGCTGAGAAATATTGGGTGTCGAGATCGCTTGTTATTTCCATAGGGCGATATATCTTGACTGGTGCGCAAGTCGTAGACAGATCTAATCTTGAACCTATGACAGCATATTCTCATATCACCCCAATAAACACTCACATAGAAAATTTACGAATATGAATACAAGATGACCAATTGGGTTCATTCCACTTCATGCGTGATATTCTATCTTTGCTATCATTTAGGCATTCCAATGGCAGGTTCAGAAAATGAAGGACGCTCATAAAAATATGACACTATGCCAGCTTATCTGAAATGAATGCTTTCTGAGCATGTTGATGATTATGTTGCGAAAGAGATTATGATCACAGAAGCAAGTGGGTCGGTCTTAACACCATGAAAAGGAGGAAGGTGATGTAAGTTTTACAAGTGCACAATAAACCAATTTTCTCACATCCTAGAGAGTGTACTGTGTTGCAGTTGGTTGTTGCGGCCGATTGTTGCAACTGGCTGTCACAGTCGGTTGTTACAGTTGTCTGTCATAGCTGGCTATTGAATTCGTTCATCGCAGCTGGTTGTTACAGCCAGGTGTCGCAGCTGGTTGTTGCAGCTGTCCATTGTAGCTATAGTGGTTTTGCAGCTGGCTTGTTGTAGCTAACTATCTCAGGTGGTTGTTACAGCTATTAAAAAAAAAAAAAAATTAAATGTTTTGTTAAAGAGCCGAGACATTAATGCTAAATGCATCGAATAATTTTAATTTTGAGTGNACTTTGACAATAATCGCAGATGAAACCAGCATGGGAAATAGGTATAACACATTTTATTTCTTCTTGATATTTTCTTTGCAGCTTGTGTACTTCTGTCTGCATGATATGTTTTGAACTTCTCACAAGTTTCATGCAGGAATTTGCAGTAAGTTTTTTTTCAGGTTTCAAAGATGATCGCATTTTCCTGCTGAGTGAATTTTTCAAGAATCACAAAAATTTTGATAAATATGCTTTCATAGAAATCCTGAAGGAGTTGTTACTCATGACGTTTGCTGAATAAACATCATAACATTGGTTGTTACACAGAAACCATCCATAAACACATTTGCGTCGTGAATGTTTACCCCCATTTCTCCTTCAAAGCACATTAGTCATCCATACTAAAGTCCACTATTTCATTTCCTTAACTATCATGACTTCACACATACCTATCTTTCTGAGTTGCATACATCCCTTTATCTTTTTTAGTTCATTTTTCCTTCTTTTTCCATTCCAGTTTTCCTTCTGAATAAAACGAGTTCCCTTTTCATGATTACATTTCCTTGCCATATCCACTGCTTGACTGTGAGATATTTTCACTTATATTCCTACCAATATTTTTGTACCAACTCACGTTGACTAATGTGGGATTCCTTAAGTCCCACCGTTCAACAATTCTTACCCCATCGACCTTAGCACCTTATCTAGGATATAGACTAGAGTTCATTTTGAGTACCTGGAGGCTTACATGCCTTAATGGCAAGTTCTTTCACTGATAATCATGGGAATACATCAATGTCCCTTAATCGTCAGAACTTGCAAGTGGCTCGACATCAGCACATCTATTTGCACTTCGCAAGATGTACTCGGGTACCTTGGCACTCATTGACATCACTGGTGAGCTGCCTCACATTGGTTAACAGCATTCATCAAGGGCCGGTAATCCAATGATTTCTCTTCATGCTCAACCTCGACACATACATTCGCATGATTAGAACTGTACCATTGGGTTTTGTAGCAGGTGAAGACTATATATTCTTTCTCATGACTCCATCAGTATTTATAGAAGCATGACTTCAGATCTATGAGAGTACCACAATTCCACTTTCCTCCCTCCACATTTTCCATGATTCAGCATTTCAGATTCCTCCACTTCACACTACATCAGTTACAGCAGTCTCATTTGCAACAACATTTATAGTTACATGTTTATCCTGTAGCAATGACATATTCTCCATGATTCAACAGCAGCAGTTTCGACACCTTCACTTCCCATGATCCAATAGTTAAAGCCGCACTAGCAGTGACATATTCCATGATCCAGCAGCAACAGCTACATTCCTATTGCATCGTTCATATACTCTTTGGGTAAGTGGAGGTATGTTGTTTTCTAAACTTTAATCATGTAATTCCTTAACTTCTAGCAATGAATAATTTGGAAAATTACCTCATCATGATCCATTTCCTTTTTCACTTCCATGACCTGCACCAAGTTGCATGGGTACATGCAACCAATTCAGTTTGGGAGGGGGAACTATATTCACTACATATTCACTACCATTATCCCATGTTTTTAATCTTATTTGACATTCATCAACATTTCTTCTCCAACAACACTTTGTCGCACGTTGCTACATACACATTGGCATGATTCATAAAGATAAAGAAGAGGATTTCTTATGCACAGTGATTTTTTCTATACATATTGATAGCTTATCATTTCCAGTGAGTGTGGTTAAATTAATATTGCAGCTAGAAAACAGATAACGAAATGAATGTTGTTAACACAAGAACCAACATTCTTTGTATTCATGGTTGTCACACAAGAACCAACCATAAGAAAAAGTCAGTTGTTACTCATGTATCTCACGCCCTGGAAACATTCATTGTTAAAAAGACATTATCAATCAAAGCCATAGTTTAGATGCCAAAATTTCTCAAGAAGATCCATGCAAGGTTGCATGAGGACATGCAACAACTTCAGTTGGGGAGGATGTTGAGACTCAGAAATGTCATATTTTCATCCACTTTACCTTTTGCTATTCCTCACATTTCATCACCCCATCAACCTTTCATTATACCATTTCCATACATATATTTGGGTTTCACCTTATTATTTTCCACTTTATTCATTTTAGTATTAAAAAGGGATTTAAGATTAAATATTAGAAATTAACATGTTTTTCACTAATATCTCAAGTATGGATGAGCTTTGCAATGTGTAGGAATATGTGAAGGATTAATTCAAAGAAAAGACTTCTCGAATATCTCCTCCGCCATTTCAAGGAGATAGTTATTCAAAGAATATTCCAAGGATAAGATCATGGAGATTTGGTTGGCATATCTTATCTAAGATTTATGAGAGACATGTGGAGGATTTGAAGGGATCATATCTTGTAATAATAGTAAATTAGTTGAGAGTGGTCGAGAGAATAATGGATCTGTCATTATGAGATTGTTATCTCCTTCTCAAAGAAATTCATGTATAAAAGAGAGTGCTCTCTCTTCATTTGAGTATCGTAGATTAGGAGAAGAGATGGTAGATTGTAGAAGTTAGTCTTGACTTTGTAATATGGACAAGGGAATTCTTATCTTTTGTTCATAATCTTAGTTTTGATGATTTCATGAATTGTCATTGATTCTTGTGATGTAAATTAAGATTTATTTATTGTTAATGTGAGCTCACATGTGTTTTCTTGTTGCTCTTCATATGTTGTCTTTCTTTTATGCAATTTACTTTCAGCCATGTGTTTCAGCTTCCAGCATTAGATTAGCAGTTGTGTGTTTTAGCTTAAGGGGGGATTAGATTAGCAATTAGCAACTAGCAAGAGGTGGTTAGATTAGCTTAGTTTTTCTTCAGTCCTTCATATACTTTGCATGTGCTTTGTAAGCCTATAAACCTAGGATTGACAAATTAAATGGTTAGGCAAATACTACAACGGAATTAAACGACAATATTTTCGCCTAACATTTTCGCGTTGTTATCGGGAAAGCACGATGGATTGAAGTCTAGTTTGATTAATTTTCTGCAAGCGTACACTAGAGTGTGAATTTCAATTTCTGCAATGAGTGAATTTCAATTCTGCAAGTGTGAATTTCAATTTCAGCAAGTGTGTTTGATTTTCACAACTGTGAAGAGTAATTGTTTTCTGTACAGAGTTTTTTTTTAATTTTTTTCAGCAAGAGTGTTTATTTAAATTTTTCATTTAGATTTAGGTGTTGTAAGAATCCCTTTTTCAAAATAATTTAACAATGAGTTTAAGCTTGGAACAGCTCACTCAAATCCTTGCAAAAGTAGGGATCTCCTCTTCTCATGAAGAGGAGATCTTGACAGCAATCGAGAGCTTAATTACTCCTCCAGCAACGAACAATGAATCAACATACAAAGAATCTTGCACATCTGATGATGGATAGTTATGCGAGCAGGAGGCCAAGGAGGACAACAAGGAGCTGCAGCATGATCTGAGGAGTGAAAACTATGCCTATGAAAGCCCTATCAAACAATGGTTTCAAGCGAGTGCGAGGTTAGAATAATTTAGTTTTTCTTTTTTCTAGATAATTCAAAGTCACATCAACTAATTTCACACATTTCTATTTATCCTCATCTTCTATTTGCAGAATTCACATTGAACATATTATTATTGTTGTTACGTGAATGGCTACACTGGATATTTAACTACACGTAACTATTTTCTGATTCCCAATTAGCATAGAGTAGGTAGGATTTTATTTTCAATTTTTGCTTTCAGAATAAGTATGCTCTTCTCCACGCTTCATGCGATCGTGAGGATCAAAAAGTAGGGTGTTTTCTAAATTTTTCATGAAATAGTAAATTAATGTTTGCAACATACCTAATTGTTTTCATCTTTATTTTGCAAATCATTATCTCCATTTGTTGAAAACTTTTTCAATTTGTAGCTTAAAACTAGCCTGCAATTTATGTAGCAAATTCATTCTAAACCAAAACAAACAATCAATGAAAATTATAATAGCTGCAACTCAAAGCTGAAACAATGCAACTCCAAGCTAAAACAACACCCAAACAGCAGCTAAAACACACCTGAAACAATATCACACATGCGACATTCTCATTTTTTTTAACTTTCGGTTTGATTCAGTTTTGGTTTGCGTGCACATAATTTCATGCTTTTTAACTTTATCTGACTGTTTCAGCCACTCGAACTCTATTTTGGTTTGGTTTTTTTTTGTTTGAGTCGCCATGACTTGCCTTTATCCTTCAAACCTCAATTTAAATCTAACTATGCATTTATCCTTCGGTCCGTTATAGCTCCTTATCTTTATCCTTTGACCTGCACACACAAATTGTTAGTGGCATACTTTGAATTGATTGCAAGTAAATTAGAGGTTGAATGAAATGCCTGAATTTATACCTAAACCTGAAAACAAAACACGACCGCGTGGAATAATTTATCACTCGAATCCCAAGCTCCAATATTGCATGCCTCTGATATTTCCTTCTCTCGTTCCACAGATCCATTTTGGAGTCCACTCTTAAGTGGTTTTTCCAGCATCTCTAGCAATGCCACTTATGAAGTTATTGTAGGAACAGTAGGATGAACCTAGTCATATGCAAAGGAGAATAAGCCAAATTATTGAGCTAAATGAACTGAGGGATAAAACATATGATAAGGTACAAATACATCAAGAGAAAATGAAGAATACCTTTGATAGAAAGGTAAAAGAAGACACTTTACAGGTTGATGATTTTATGTTAAAGTGGGATGCTCCACATGAATACAAAGGAAAGCATGGTAAGTTTGATCATTTGTGGGTACGTCCATACATTATTGCAACACATAAGGGTAATAATGCTTTCATTCTATAGTATCAGGATGGGTCTCAGTATGAAGGAGTTCCAGTAAATGCGAGATTTCTGAAACATTATTTGGAATAAGGGGAAAGAAAATTTTATGTATTATAGTGTAAATATTTCTTTACTTTCAGTCAGTATAGATGGTGAGCCAAAATATTTGAAGCCCGCAGAGAAGGCCCTAAGATCAAAACGGGTAGCCATATTTTAGTTTTTTGCATTTCTATCAGAAAAATAAAAAAAGAAGAGATTTGGGTTATCAATGGTTTTGGCAACTAGTCTATGAGGTTCTTTGCTACCTCACAAGGAGGATAGAATCACTAGTGGAGCCAGCTGTTAGCAACATCATTGAAAATTGTGGATTATTTGATCGAAGGGTTTGAAAATATGCATATGTGAAAATTTTGGGTGAAAGCGCTCCTTAGATTAATGGGTGATCGTATTCTTTCATTATAGAACATTGGATGAAAAGAGGGGTTTGATTTACTATGGTAGATCATTCCGCTGATGAAACATGGGGAAGAAATTGAATTCATCTCATCGGCGGAATGGAGATAAAATGTGTTAAATATAGAGGTCCCAGATTTAAAGCACTGTAGATCAATGGCAGAGAAGCATTCGGGGATCGGAGATGCAAGGATAAAAGAAGTTTTACAATTCACGGAATTGTTTAACAAGTGGAAAGATTGGATGGATAGGATGAGAGCAGAGATAGATCTACGACCAGGAATAATTTAGCGGATTGAATTAGCATGGAGAATGTCTAAAATGAAATCCACGGAAAGTGGTATGGGCCACGATGATCAACGGTACCGATAGCGCTCAGGCTTTGATCGATGCATGAGGTGCATTCTGTGAATGGAAGTTGCTCGATCAGTAAGTTATGAAAGGAATTCTGGAATATCTAAAGTTTCCAGAGTTGGATGGTCATGATGAAGGTACGTTACAGATCAAGGGATAGTATTGATTCCACCGAACCAAGTTGTACAGGGAGTTCATCTCAAATATTGGTGTTGGTATTTTGCACTTAGACGGCTTAGTTTTTGAAGAAAAGTAAATATACGGTCTATAATACAGGAGGTACGCCATGCTTATGAAGCATAAAAATTATAAAAATGTTGGGCAATAGGGCAGACCTGGGTTTTATACCTTTAACTTTGCACCAACAAAAGACCCACAGAGTTGGCCCTTTCGGCAACAACTTGCGAACAGGTTGCAGTCTCACCCAAAACTGCTATGGGGTGCCGTAGAACCAGATTTCTGCAAGCAAAGAGGGATATTACTATACCTTTAAATTTTAACATATTATAAATATAAATCACAGAGCTTATCATTCACTTATTTAGCTTCGCAGTTAGATAAACAAACAGTGCCTTGCGCAACCCTTTACTAGGAATTCACAGCGAAGTTATTGTCTAGTAGTGATCTCTACTTATCAGATATATAGATATAAATGCATGAAAGAACACAACATAAACAACACACAGAACCACGACACAAGATATAACGTGGTTCACTCCCAGTGTAGGGGTTACGTCCACAGAATTACTATGTTTTATTCAATCTTTCTACAAAAACCACAGTTCTGATCTGTGCACTCAGCTGCAGATCCCTTCAGTCCTCAAAGTCGTGCACATAGCTGCAGGCCTCTGCACACATAGCTGCAGATTTCCTTATCACCCAAACCCTCTACGCACACAGCTGCAGAGGTCATCCACGCACACAACTGGGACTTAACCTTTTCTTACCAAATTAGCCTCAGCTTCGCATCAATTCCTTTTACAAAAAAAGCCTAACCTTACTTACTTACAAGAGTGCCTATTTAAACAGCGCACTATTACAAAACCATGGACTTAAACCATGGGCACACCGAACCCTAAACCCTGGATTCAAACCATGGGTTTATTACAATATAAGGTTTTTGACTCTGCCCCAACACCCCTAAGACTATTTTGAGCCGTAGCTCCGCTTACAAACTCCCAAAACCCATGGAGCTATCCACCTTAAGGACCATTAGGGTGTGTGCCCCAAAAAGGCCCTAAGACTCACCAGTGGCCCGTCCCAGGACACTCAGCTACTTTTCTGGTGGTAGAAACTTGTCGGTGAAGCCTGGTGTGCTGCTTTCTGAAGCCATACATGTGGTGGATGGCTGGTTGTTCCTTTCCCTCGTGAATTGCTGGTTAAGGCCTTCTGGATCTATCAGCGACCCCATCCTTTGATCCGCTTGTCACACATTTGACCATCCACAACTTAGGGTCCCCAGAGTTGTGTGTCAAGGTGCATAATACAATCAGCCATCGTGGTTCTGTCAAACCAGGAGGATACATCTTGGGATGTTTCAGAGTTTTTATGTGAAGACCGGTGTTGTTCTTTGTGCAGCATAGAGCGCACTTCTGCCTTTCTTCCGACCCCATAGAGAGAACTTCTGCTTTTCTTTGTGCCTTGGTCGAGCATGGCTGCCCAGGTGGATTACTCAGAAGGTTCAGCAGACCTCTCCCCCTGACCACTTGTAATAACTTCTGGACTTCACGATCATTCGACATAGTGGTAACTGAAGAAACGGAAAGACATGCACAATGCATGAGTTGCAGGCTGATGTAGCTTCTTATAGAATCCCAAAATAGAATCTGTCATCATGGTGTATTAATAATGCAAAATCTAATGAAGTGTCGGAAATCCTGTCCACACGGCGCCAGATTTTCCCAAGATCCCATTATTGCAGGCAGTGAGGGCAGTTCGCGTGCTGGCGCCGCCAAGTCTAGTTTGTCCCATCCGTCACATTTTAAGCTACGACACACTTTTAATCTTTTACATAACTACTATATTCGGCTTCGCCTTGACAAGAACCTTCGACACAATATTAACCTTCGAACTTTGACAGCCTTCCACACTTCATAGTTTTGAGGACAGCTTCATTATAGTCTAGCACCCAATTTCAACTGTTCTTGGTACTTAGACTGGCCTTCCTGTGGTTACTTCTGATTAGGAGGTCTTGTCCTATCCCTATACTTATTTAAATGAATTCCATTTACCATATAAGGTAACATTTCTCCATTCAACTTAGCTAACTGGACTGCTCCTCCATCAGTAACTTTCTGTACAATGTATGGTCCTTTCCAATGTGTCTTGAACTTACCCAGGAATTTCATGAATTTGCTATCATATAAGAGCACAAGATCACCCTGTTGGAACTACTTCTTCTTGATATGTCTATCATGCCATGCTTTTTCTCGAGCTTTCTGCACTTGCTGCTGGAACCCTGCAATAAATCTGTCCTCTTCAAGTTCTAGTATCTTTGTCAGCCTTTCTGTTATTATCGTTGGGTCATCCATCTCTATGAAAGCAGATATTCTAAGGCTAGGAACAATGTATTCCATGGGCATGACTGCTTCTTTCCCATAAACCAACCTAAAAGGTGTATGGCCTATCAATTTCTTGCAGGTAGTCCTATAAGCCCATAGTACTGCTAGAATTCTAAGATCCCAGTCATTTATGTTAACGTTGCAAACCTTCATCAGAGCCTGTTCAAGGATCTTATTAAAAGATTCGACAGTCCCATTTGCTTGTGGATGATAGGCAGTACTCGTCTGATGATATACCTGGAATTCTTCAGTCAATACTTCAATAGTCTTATTTAGAAAATGTGAGCCCTGATCACTCATAAGGACTCTAGGACACCCAAATCTGGACAAAATGTTATCAAATATGAACTTTACAGCTGTAGCAGCGCTACAGTTCTTGACCAGTTGAGCTTCGGCCCATCGGGTAAGGTAATCAGTTGCTGTAATAATGTATCTTGCTCCTGACTTCTTTGCGGGGGGGTTGATAGGTCCAACAAAATCAATAGCCCATTTGTCAAAGGGTTGTAAAGTTACCTGCGGGACCAGAGGCATCTCATCCCTCCTGGATGGTTTTCCCATCCATTGACAGATGTCGCAGCTGTGGCAATATTCTCTTGCATCCTTGTGAATTGTGGGCCACCACAGTCCGGCTGTAAGAATCTTCTGTGATGTAGATTTTCCTGCGTAGTGACCTCTTGCTACCCCAGAATGTGCCTCAGCCAAAATTAATGGCTTCTCATGTTCTAGGACACATCTGTGCAGTATTTCATCTGGGCCCATCTTATATAATTGTCTTGCTATTAAGGTAAAGTCAGCTGCTCGAACCACCAGCTGCTTCTTCTGCTGTGTTGTCATCTCGGCGGGTGGAAACCCTGTAGACAAATACTGAACAATATCCTGAAAGTATTCATCAACCATCTGGATGGAAAACAACTGGGTATCAGGAAGACCTTCGTCCAGTCTGATAGGTTCTTCTCCCGATTCGAGCCTCGACAAGTGGTCAGGACCTAGATTCAGTCTTCCTGGCTTGACTATGATCTCAAAGTCATATTCCTGAAACAGAAGCAGCCATCTGCATATCCTTCCACCTAGCACAGGCTTGTTAACCAAATACTTCAAAGCAGAATGGTCAGTAAACATCTTAAAATGAGAGCCTAACAGATAATGTCGAAACTTCTGCAATGCATACACCATAGCTAGACCTTCTCGTTCTGTCGTAGTATAATTTTTCTCTGCTGTGGACAATTTCCTACTTGCAAAAGAAATGGGGTGATCAATATTACCTTCACCTGACTGGGCCAATATTACCTTCACCTGACTGACCTCAGGAACTTCGAGCAATGGAGCATGCATCAATATGCACATGGAATTCCTTATTACCCAGAGCAAGATACATTACCCAGAGCAATGGAGGATGCATCAATATGCACATGGAATTCCTTATTCCAGTCAGGGAATACTAGAATGGGAGCAGTTACCATCTTTTCCTTCAGAATATCCAAGCTTTCTTGACACTCAGGTGTCCATTCGAACTTAATATCTTTCTTCAACTGTTTTCCCATCGGAGCAGTAATCTGAGCATACCCTTTAATAAATTTTCTATAATATCCGGTATGACCAAGTGTGGTGCGAAGTTGTCTAACAGATGTTGGAGGTGGCAGGTTCACAATAATAGCTATCTTCCCCAGATCCATCATCAAGCCTTGTTTACATACAATGTGACCTAGCAAAATCCCAAAAGGTGCACAAAAGATACACTTCTTCAAGTTCAAGGAAATCTGGTGCTGTCTACATTTATCCAGCATAAGTCTTAAACTAGTGATATGGTCTTTTAGTAACCCAAAAATAGTCCAATCATCAAAGTAAACTTCTAAGAATTTATGTATATATTCCTTAAAGGCAAAGATGACTACTCTAGAAAATATAGCAGGTGCATTCTTCAATCCAAAGGGCATAACTGTATATTGAAAGGATCCCATTTCTATAGCAAAGGTTGTCTTATGTCGATCCTCTGGGGCAATTCGGATCTGATGGTAACCTGAAAATCCATCAGTAAAAGAGTACACTTCCTGACCCCCAACATTGTCTAACACTTCATCCGTGAAAGGGGTGGGGAAAGGATCATGTAGACAAGCATCATTCAGCTTCCTTAAATCAACATATATGCGGATTTCACCCTTAGTCTTCTTCTCTTGCACGACCATAGGACTGACCCACTCAGATTCCTTAACAGGCTCAATAATTCCTGCAGCAAGCATCTTATCCAGCTCCATCCTAAATTTTTCCTTGTACTTAGGGTTTAACCTATAAGGACGATGTTTCACAGGCTTCGTATCAGGTTTCAAGGGGATCTTTATGACTCCTATATCACCCAGGATACCTTTCATCTCTGAAAACTTTGTTGGAAATAGGTACTGATATTCATGGAGAAGTTGGGTCACTTTTCTTACCATTTCGTCGTCCCAATAATCTCCAATGGTAGCATGCTTAGGTTATTCTTCTGAGCCAATGTTTACGGTCCACATATTCAGGGGCTGTGTCACCTCAGGAACTTCGACTGCTGGTCCATGAACTTCACAGTGGCCTTTTGACTCCGGAATATCAATGTTACGCGGATCGTCATCCTCGTCAGTTGCGAGGTTATAGCATTCGACTGCATTAGCTTCTTGTGCCTTCCAATCCGATTGGTATTTTGCTATCCCTTGATCATCAAACACCTTAGTATGCATCAACCTAATAGCTATGTCTAGAGCAGGGAAAACCTCATTACTAGAAAATGTCAATACAAAACTGTTAATAAGAATATCCCAACTTACAGTACCCCGACGAAGCTCGACCTCCGCATACCAATTCTTTGCAACAGGATTCAAGGTATGCACAAACCTATGCACCCACTCTATACGAGGTACATGCTTCCAGGATTCGTAACATTGCTCCAAATGCTTCTGAGGGTTAGTCTTACCATTAAATCTGCTCTGAACCTCCTATGGTTGATCCGTGAATCTCAGGTGAAGGGACTGTTGGAAAACTTCCCAACTGTGAATGTATTGTTTGTGACCATTCCACCATCTGGATGTTGTGGCTCTGAATGCTGAATCCAAAGTCTCCATTTTCTGTGAGTCTGGTATCTGAGCTAAGAATTGCTCAATAAACTCTTCTGGGTCTGTCGACCCATCAAAAACAGGTAAGGGTCTTGTCTGCGAGCCAAGCCATCTAAGAGACTTGGTAATTCTTGCACAACGGTGGCCATGTAGCTCATACAATCTGTTCTGCCAACTCTCTAGACCATCATCTGAATCCGTCATACAGGAGCTGTCACATTGCCAATCCATAATACCTTCGGCATTAGGATCAACATAATCTTCTTCCTTCGCTGTGATATTGTAGATATGGTCCAACACATCCTGATCTTCATCTCGGAGGGGTTCTGTGTACCTTTCTCCTTGAGAGGGATCCAGTGGGACTATGACTCACAAATCTTTCCCTTCGAAAGTCATCTGTCTCTTCTTAAGGTTAATAATTGCAGCATTTTCCATTACCCACTCAATACCTAATAAGGCTGGATAGGGATTGATGTCGTCAATGATTTCAATAACTTTGAAGTCTGCTATAGTATAGACTCCATCAAGATCTACTGGAACATTAGGAAATCGTCCTAGGGGCACAATCCTCTGCTGATTGGCTAATCTCAACTGTATAAGGGACCAATCAAGGGTAGGTTTTCCCATTTGTTCCCAGGTCTGCTTGGTGAGGACATTTACCTATGATCCTAGATCCAAAATAACATCAGTCATATCATACTCTCCTATCTGGGCATTCAATCTCATTTTCCTACCAGTTCTTCAGACACGATTAACAGTTTTCTCCTTATCAACTCTTCTCTGAGGTTCACAGAAAGCAAGAACTTTTTGCAACTCCTTTAAAGCATTATGATTCCTTAAGAGTTTCATACAGCTCTGTAAAACGGACGATAGTGTACTTACTTTATCCGTCGAAGCTTCTTGCAGTTGCGACTCCTGTTGATGTTGCTGCGCGGGTACCACTGCTGTGCTGGGATTAACAAAATCGTGCTTGGTTTCCATGACTATCTCTTGTTCTCTTTCGATAGCAATTTCTGGGGCTTTCTCTGGAGCCTTGCGAACGCAAGCCTTATCAGGCTGTTTCTCCTTATTCTCTATGTGCATCGTAGCTCCACTCCGGGTAACAACATTAATGGCTGGGGAAGGACTTTGCTCGACGAAAATCATTTGAATGTTCTGAGTAGGGGCACTATTTCTTTCCTAAATCTTATCTATCAACTGCGGGCACTGCTCGATCACATGATCCATTGCCCGGCAATACCGACATGTCATAGTGGGGTTCCGACAGTTGCGAGCCAAATGTCTGGCCTGGTTACAGTTATAACACACCACCTGACCGCATCCTCTGCCAGCCATACTACCACAACCACGGCCTCCGAAAGCACCTCTACCTAATGCATCACCCCAGTAGCCATAGCCATCATTGCTCGGTCCCTCATTTTGTACCTGATAGGCATCGTAGGTGCGCTCTCTCATAAAGTCATAATTGCGACACTCGTCTTCGTTATGTCCCATGGACTTACAGAATTTACAATAGGGGTTCTTAGGTACCTGTCCATACCTCTGCAGCAAATAGTAGTCTTCAGGTTGATGCTGCCCTATTGTTCTGCAAAGCTCACAATAAAGAACTTGCGGGCTAAATGGGTTTGGCGCACCAGTATTCGAGTAATTTCTAACCACAGGACAGTGCTCCTTGGCGTGACCTTCTGTGCGACATTGTGTACACCAAACCTATTCGCGACCGTTTTTTCCTTGTTTCATATCCCGAAGCTCCAAAGCCATCGCAGCCAACTGCGCTTGGATTTGAGCAATACCAAAGTTGTCTGCGACAGGGGTGGTTTCAAGCTTCATCGCGATTTCCAGAGCCTCCGGCTGGTCAGCAACCTTCTGTTGCATGAGTGGAGTTTGGATATGCGGTAGCAACGCTGCAATGAACCATTCCTTGTGTTGCGCAGGTTCAATGGTAAAACTGACTTGGTCTAGCAGAACTTTGAATCTTTGATCAAAGTCCCATACTAACTCTCCACGCCTCTGCTGAATCTCTTTCAATTCAGTAATACACTGCAACTCGGATTTTGGATTCTTGAATTCCTTTATCATTGTTGCTTTTATAACAGGCAATGCATGGTTCTGAGTGCTGGAGAACTTCATGAACCAGGTCAGAGCATGATCTCTGAAAGAAGTAACCAGCTGCTCTCTTTTTGTATCTTGATCCGTAATGGACTTAGCAGTCCACACTGCTTCACATAAAAACCAGAACTGCTTTGGATCCTCGGATCCAGTTCCTTTGAAAACAGGTAGCTTAATGTCATCATACATTTGGGCCATAGTGGATTTAGGGGGGGGTGGAGGGGGACTGGAAGTAGGCGGGGGGGAACTTACTGGGGTAGACTGACCTGCGACAGGAATACTCGGGCTGGGGTGACTTTCAGACTGCGAGGGATTCTCAGGGATAATAGGTCTTCGCTGCGGGGTTACTGGAGGGTTTCCAACAGAAGGGGTTTCTTAGGGTTCTGAATCAGTGGGACTTACAGGGGAATACTCAGTATGCTAACCCTGGGAATAGGATCCAAAATCTCTCTTGTACCTTTTGCCACTTCGCAGCAAACCACTTTGCTCATCGAAGGTATTGTCGCTTGCAAACATAGGTTAGTAATACTAAATCTAATAGTCTGATTCAATTAGCAATATACCTTTTTTAGCCAATAGAATTTTGATTCACAAACTAAATGAATTCAAAAACTTACCCCTTGGGCCTTTGAAAAATTGTCGCTCGGCTTCACTAAAGGAGGTACTCGTGTCGATGGCGAACTCCGTCACAAATGCTTCAAGGAGTCTTGTTGTCCATAAATCAACAATGTGGGATATCTCATTGTTCACCCTTTTTAGTATATTAATTCTCGCGGGGGTCCAAGCAGAAAACTGACGTGCTTGGAAGTTCGTCCTTCGCTCTACTAACCTAGATAACCACTGGAGCAACTCTATGTGGATACTACCAAAGAAAATTTCATGAATGCCACAAAAAACATACCTTTGTAAAAAGTCGTTTGCACTACGACACGGATCTTTGTTCTCGTGCTCAGCAAATTTCAGATAAGTCTCATCAAGCCAATCACCGATTTCCTTCATAGAGGGCCTCCAGAACATAGCCCTCGAGGTACGACGTAAACCCCTCTTGAGCAGATACTGAGTTCAACCAGAAACAGAACCAATTTGTTGGGAAATAGGGCAGACCCGGGTTTTATACCTTTAACTTCGCACCAACAAAAGACCCACAGATTTGGCCCTTTCCGCAACAACCTGCGAACAGGTTGCAGTCTCACCCGAAACTGCTATGGGGTGCCACAGAACCAGATTTCTGCAAGCAAAGAGGGATATTACTGTACCTTTAACTTTTAACAGATTATAAATATAAATCACAGAGCTTAGATTTCACTTATTTAGCTTCGCAATTAGATAAACAAACAGTGCCTTGTGCAACCCTTTACTGGGAATTCACGGCGAAGTTATTGTCTAGCAGTGATCTCTGCTTATCAGATATATAGATATAAATGCATGAAAGAAAACAACATAAACAACACACAGAACCATGACACAAGATATAACGTGGTTCACCCCCAGTGTAGGGGTTACGTCCACAGAACTATGTTTTATTCAATCTTTCTACAAAAACCACAGTTCTGATCTACGCACTCAGCTGCAAATCCCTTCAGTCCTCAAAGCCGGGCACACAGCTGCAGGCCTCTGCGCACACAGCTGCAGATTTCCTTATCACCCAAACCCTCTGCGCACATAGCTGCAGGGGTCATCCACGCACACAGCTGGGACTTAACCTTTTCTTACCAAATTAGCCTCAGCTTCGCATCAATTCCTTTTACACAAAAATCCTAACCTTACTTACTTACAAGAGTGCCTATTTAAACAGCGCACTGTTACAAAACCATGGACTTAAACCATGGGCACCCCGAACCCTAAACCCTGGATTCAAACCATGGGTTTATTACAATATAAGGTTTTTGACTCTGCCCCGACACCCCTAAGACTATTTTGTGCCATAGCTCCGCTTACAAACTCCCAAAACCCGCGGAGCTATCCACCTTAACGACCATTAGGGTGCGCGCCCCAACAAAAAAAAATCTACGTGGAGTTTCAAAAGTTTGTTTTTTCTAAGTTGTGGAATTGACGGTAACCTTGACTGTGTGGAAGTGCCAACGTGGACGAATCTGAACACCTTGCTAATTGACAAGGTAGGCACCCTGAAACCTTTCAAGTATTTCTAAAAATGGATGAGATGGATGAGATAGAGGTGGTAGAAGTGATGGATAATGAATAATTAGAGGTTTCCTATCAGAAGGATGAGAAACGTTTTGAAGACAAGAATGCGAAAAAATTCTGATACTATTTTAATGAATGAAACAATTGAAACAGGTAAGAATAAGTTGAAAATTCTTAAGGGTCGTGGTAGTGATACCCATGGTGTTTTAAAATATTTCTTTTAGTTTTTCTCTGTCGACCAAACCCTAATTACCCTGAATTTGTCGAGTGGTGTGTAAATAACTTTTCTGCTACTGAAGGAGTCATTATGAATAAAATTAGGGTCCTTTGCCATGTTCAGGCCTCTGTTATCCATAAAGCCCTATCTATACCAAATGAATTTATTCCTTTATCCCAAGAATACAAAGAGGAAAATGGCATCCATTTCTTCCAAGAATCTACAGCTGAGAGTAAAGAATCCTTTTTAAAGTCATGTTTGAAACCTGATAGTGAGGTTATAGGTTTATCTTATCCTATTGACCTAGTTCTGTTCAATGAAGAAACCTAGTCTTGTATTACCTTAGCCAGTCAATTTTTGTGGTTAGATACTAATGGTTATGTTAGAGAGTCACTATTGAGTCTATTGTTTGTCCTAGGTACTTGCCCAGTTGAGACTGAAATTCCAGGTTAGTCCTTTCAGTCCTGTTGCCTTAGATTTGATGAGTACCTGGATGAGAACATTCGTTCTCAGTTAGTCAACTTCCATGATACTAGAGTTTTCAGATTCCAATCCTTTTTGTTGAATATGTTCTTGTCACACAATGAAGATAGCCTACAGTTTCCTGAATTAGTACTCACTGATGAAATGAGCTAGAATTATTGCAAGTTTATGAATGGTTTGATGGAAAAAATATACAGTATTTTCTTTCAATAAAGATTGTGCGAGGTGTTTCCTGAGATCAACGAAACATTGCAGCTTTCCCTTAGTAAAATGATATGGGATTGGTTCCTTTCAGAATTTGAAACCATTATAAGATTATATGGATTTGTGCACCATCCTTATATTCTTCCATCCTTTCTGACAACCAGGATCTTCTCTTTGGAATTTCTTAGACAAAAGGTTACAGTGGAAGAGGAACACATCTTAAACTTTGGGAAGAGTTTGGATATGAAATTTCTGTTGTTAAAAGTAGAGCTGCTTTACCCATAATTGATAATCTGCTCAAGAGCATGGGGTTTTCTTTGGGAACTACAATCAACTATGATCCACATTCCAAAAGAATACAGGAAAATAACAATAAACCTTTTGAACACACTAAAGTAGCTGGACTCAGGGAGGCAGCTAATTGGGAAGATTGTCCTAACAAAGCTCTAGATAATGTCAGCAAGGAATAAGACTCTATATCTTCCTTACCTAGAAATAATTCTCCTCCGATGGATATTTCTAATATAGTTACCGTTGCTGGTAATGTCTCATCCTTAATGAGTTTTTCAGGAACTTCAAAGAAGAGAGAGCATTCAGATTTCATGGACACTGAAGAAACATACACTGCTAGTACACCAAAGAAGCATAAAACTGAACAAGAAGGACAAATGGTGCAAGTGAAGAAAACCAGTATGAAAGGTAAAAAGAAACAAGAAAATCCTAAAGCAGCTGGTTTGGAACTTCAAGAATATTTGTTTGATGGATTAACCCCTAATAAGTATTCATAAAAGGAGGAATGGTTGAACACCTACAGGGAAAAGGCTGATAAAGCTTTTGCTGAGACAGTAAAATTATATGAGGAAGTAAGACAGTTTCCCAAGCTAGATGTAACATTGAAAACTGTAAGGGACAATGCTAAAGATACCCTAAGTTTGGCCATGAGTGTTGGCAATAAGGTATCAGAGGTGAATGTGAATTTAGAAAATATCCCTACAACAAATATAATACATTTTCATAGAGAAATAGGTGATATTTTATAGATAAGACTGCTTAGATCTACATTGTAAGTATCTAAGCTGGAGTTGAATGAAAACAGAGCTTAGGACCTCCTAAGAAAAGAAAAGGTTGAGAACAAATCCCTTAGAATCAAAATTAAAAAGATGCAGGATGATTTGTTGAAGGTGGAGGAGCAATCAGAAAAAGGAGCAGTGGCTCAAAAGCTATTAGATGAGAAAGAGAAAGAGGTTTAAGCGCTAAAAAAGAAGCTGAAAATCCATTCCACTCAGCTTATTCAAACTTCTGAGTTGACAGAGTTTGAGAAGGAGAAAGATGCATTGAACATTGAATTGACTAATTGTAAAGCCGAGTTGTTGAAGCTTAAAGAAAAAGAAAAGCAGTGGGAAAAATATGCTAAGCTTTTGTTAGAAAGTGAGAAAGAATTAAAAGCTAAGCTGGCAGCAAAAGTAAAATAATTGCAAGAAAAATATGAAAGAGTTAAAAATCACTGTATTTTTCTTTCTGCAATAGTAGATACAACCTCTCTTTCTGAAGCAATGTCCCAGGTAAAGTTGAAAGAGGTAGAGCTCACAGGGTTAAAACAGTAGAACCAGAATCTAGAATATATATCTCTAAAAAAAAAAGAAGAAAAGAAGAAGCTGGAGGAGAGATGTCAAGAGTTAATAAATCATAATACTAAGCTAACAAAGCAGGTGATTGGTCAAATGGCCTTGCAAGGAGCCAAACATATGATTTGAGATGAAATTATTAAAGAAGCAAATAATTTTAGACCATATTTAGATTTCATTGCAGAGCAAGAGAGTGCTCTGAAAGCAGTTAGACAAAATATTTTGATAGTAAAGCAGGGATTAAATAAGAAGCCAATGGAAGTATCCCAAAATGCTATCAACTTTTTAAGTATCTTGTCAAAAGATCAAGTCAGAAGGTTTGGTATCCAAGACAAAGTTTTTATTGCCTCTTGGGCTAGAAAAGTGATTGGAAAATACATAATGTTGGATATTGTACATGCCAACATTGATATTACAAGTCATAGAATCCAACAAGTGACTAACTTATTCAATCCATTGGTAAACATGGGAATTCCTTTCTTCTGGGAGGAAATGGGACCATTATTATCTCAAGAGGAATATCTAGAGAAGTTGGTAAATTGCAGGTCAGATCACAGCAAGTTCCAAGTTATGCTGCAGGATCTGTCTGGAAGAGTCGTATTTGATAAGTTAGCTGAATAATTTGAGTTACTATTTTATTTTAAAGCTACTTGTGCCAAGGTGCCTAATCTTTCCTAGGTAGAGAGCATGGAGATTAGAGTTCTGGTGCATGAAATGGTTGTTGTGGATTTTCCTAAACTGGAATAGTGGAGAATATTTCAGCAGTACAGATCAACAAAGTATAAGATACATCCATGAATACATCGAGGAGTTCAACGAAGGATTTTTTATGAAGAAATGTTATTTTAATTTCATTTAGTTAAGAAGTTTTGTTATCTCAAAGTTACTTTGTTATAGACAGGCACTTTGACACATGTAATAAAAGGTTTAAACCGTTAGGAAGTTAGGTTTATTGATCAGCTCAAGGAGAAATTGTATAAATATTCATACTTTTCATGAGGCAGGGGTTGGAACCCATGAGATTTTGAGGAATTGTGTATTCAAACATTTTCTTTAATTAAAATTACAAAGACGTAAGTTGGCGTTTTGCAGATATTCCTGTGTTATTCCATGTTGTAGTATGTACTTTCTTTTTTCATGTGAATGTTTTTCTAGTTTATCTTTCCATTATGTATTCCTTCATGTCTGAAATGAGTGTATAATAGTTTAGAATTCATATTTACTATGCTCTAGCTGTTATTTCAAATATTCACCAAGATTTTCTTCTAAAGTTGATATAAAATTCATTTTTATAATGCTCTGTGTTAATGGTCTTGTTGGGCTCTGATCTACCAATGTGAATCAGTCCTTCAATTTATATCAATCCGGGTCAGTAAACTTTGAGGCACATCCAAGTTTTAGGACTTAGAGCTAGACTTGTTTGGAAAATTTAATTATCTGCGAATTGAACCTACTCACAGATGAAAAAAACTACTGTAACTTAAAGATACAAAAATCTTTTTACAGGGATAACTTCATTTGTTTCTTTTCAAGTACACAGTAATCGATTTATGAAAGCAATCTATTGATGAAAGGACTGAGATAAAAAAAAAAACAATTAAACAGTAACTCTAACCCTAAGATACAAACTACAAAGCTCTGCCTGACATTCCAGCGCTGAATGAACAATTAACCATTAAATTCCCTTACAGGACAATGTTCGTAATTTATAATTGTTCTAACACTTTATCTTTAAATGAGCAGCAATGTATAGCCTAGTGAAATCACAGTCTGAACCGTTCTTTTAATATTTAAAATTAATGACAGAGCTCATGTAAATGTAAGTAATGTGCAGCACATTGAAATCGTAGCTTGAACCATTAAATGAGAGAACAGAACTGTAATAAAATTGATTTAAAACTAGCTGAATTCGTTCTGCAATAATAAACTAAAAACTACCGGGATTAACACATACCAATGGCACGATTTAAATAGCTTGCATCAAATGAAATCGCTGCAATCACCCAAATCGCTACACTGGCAAGTAAAAGAATGTGTAAACTCAACAATGGGGGCCCTCCAGTGCCTCGTTCACACACCAATTGAAGATTTACGGAACTGAAACTCTAAATGTATTCACCATAAATCAATTACATAGCAAAACCACGCATTTCAGAAGCAATATGCGTTCTTCCCAAAATCGTGATGATTCTTCATTGTTTTGTGAAGTATTTATACAAATTCAAAAGAAAACTGGAAATGATACAATCCTGTAAACTAATTAATGAACATAGCCATCGAGATCCTCATCAGAATCGTGAAACTCAACAAAATCAAAACTGCCCCTTCTTTTGTGCTGAACAGGAGCACAGGTGGTCTCCTTTGACTGAGGTTGATTTGACATCTGTAAAGGCCACATCACCTATCCGTTGAATGTTCATCCATGCTTGGACACTGAGGATATTTCCTCTATCTTCCAGTTCCCGCCTAGCTATCCTGCAAATGCTCAATCTTGGAGATAATACGGGAAGTTAGTACATCCCGCAATCTAAATAAAAATCTTAGTTAAAATGCTTAAAAAGTCTCAAAACTCAATTTATTAGAAAGTAATGAAATTATACCTCTCAACCAAGGTTCATGGGTGAACTTTAAATATTTTATAATAAAAATGAAGGTTTTATAAAGGGAAATGAAGGATATCTAAGTGGCAAAAAGAGATCAAAATGGTGCCCAACATCTCCCCCAAGAGGAAACTGCTACATGTCCTCATGCCAAAAAATTTTGACCCTGTTCAAAACCAAAAATTTTACTGCTGATCATCCTGCTTCTAGTCTTCTGTTTGTGATGATGCATCTGTTGAAGCCCGAGATGCATAGAGGACCTTCAGTCTTTCATACTTAGCCTTATAAACCTTCCTTTGCTTATACCATCTATATGCTTGTTTAGTGATGCGTGTCCTCTGAACCTTCAGCTTCAAATTGACTTCTCTTAACTTCTCATTCTTTTGTTCAAGTTACTTTATTTCAAATTTCAGTCTCTTAATCTCTTTATTGTTTTTAGAAGCCTTCTTTTTCTTCATTTTTATTGGAAGCTGCTCATAATTTGCATCCATCCCCAATTCCTCATGCTCTTGTGCTGAATATTCTTTTTCCTCTTCCATAGCTTGCTGCTCTGAGAAAAGAGAACTTGAACTTTTAGGTAATTCCTATCTTAACTGCTTTTCTTTTTCCTTCTCTTGCTGGTCTAAGAAGAGGTTGATCCTTTTTGCCTGCTTGATCACCTCATCAGGGTCTTGGATGTCCTGTCCTAATTCAACTGCTGGATCTTCTTCTTGACTCCCCAAGGCTTGCATATGTTCCCCATCTTCTAATGCTGATTGGCTTTGAGCTTGCTTATACTTTCTTGGCTTTCTCTGGTAGGTGGTGAAGATTTGATCTTGTTTTTGAGACTGTTTTTATTTTCTCTTCACACTTCTAGTTTGTATCCTTCTCTGAGGCTGTTTTGAACTTGTTGCCTTAGAGTTGTCTTCATCATCAGTAATCAGCAAGACCTCTTTCTTTTTCTTCTTCCCCTTTGGCGGTTTTGAGCTTGTTGCCTCAGGGTATGTGATCATCAACAATTCATCTTCTTTGATACCTTCTTCAAGTAATTCTTCCTGTTCTTCAAACTGATTATGAACTAGAAATCCTGACCATGTCAAATTTTGCCTTTGTAGCTCATGTTGGATGATGATTTTAATAAGCCCACAGTGAAAAAGGCTTGTCATTTTGTCTTTTGGATGCCTTTGGACAGCTTTAGCCATCTTAGTCAAACTCTGTAGCAGGAAATAGGGCATATTGATCTCACATTCACCTTTTAAATGCTGTAGCAGCTTGATGTGATAAAGGTAAACAATGCTAAATCTGCCTTCACAAGTAATAAATTTTTGAATGACATAAACAATTTCATCCCAGGGATGAACCAGCCAGCTTCTTGGTATCCCTTTCTTCCAATTGACTGACCATGCTCTGGATCTACACAAAAATGGCATCCATGCTTTCTCTTTAAACTATTTAGTCTTGAAAAACCTTTCTCCTTGCTACATGGTAGACCAGTAACTTGTGCTAGGATGTCTTCTGACAGTCTAAAATGTAAATTCCCCACTATAACTCTTTCTCCATCAAAGGTTTCAGCAAAATCTAAACTAGCCTACTGGTTATGTCCATTAAATTTTTCAAAGAAATTTACCCATTGCTTATTTTCAAAAACCTCCATGCAAGTCTCATGAACATCAGCAAAATTAAATTTTGTTGGTTCCAATCTAGCTGACATTTTGAATTTAAACAGAAAACTTCAATTTTTAACTCTGTCTTTGTCTTTCTATCCCCACAACAATACTCTGAATTTGTGAAATTCTATTGGTCTTGAACAGAGTATTCAGCAAAGAAAAAGGGTTTAAATTTTACCTCTTCTCTAATGCAACTATTTTTACTTCCTCCTGCATGATTTCCACAGAGATTGGTGTATCCACAGCTTCCCTTTCACTGACAGTCTTTCCTCCTGTGCGATTTCTTCAACAAATGTTTGTTTATACTTCCTGTAACCCACGGCCCTTTCTCACTATCGATTGTCTTCACACAGGAGTTGATTTTGCAGAGACAACCATTGGACTCGGCCTCAAGGAAAATGACCAAGTCGTGGTCTCTAATTTTATCAATTCAAAATGCAGAATCAAGCTTACTTATATGCTGTCGTGGGGCATCATCCCACGTTTTCCTTTCATTATTTCCAAAAACGTGCCACTTCATTCAATTACTCATAAAATGAAAGGTAAGGTTTTGGTTTATAATCCTTTATATGCCCAAAGTTTATTGCACGAGCTATAATATACACTTCAGTTTGTTGTATACCCAATGTTTTAATGTACAGGCTGTAATAAGAAAGATTTTCTTTTTAAAATAAACCTTTTCCCTTTTAAAAGATGCACTGAAGATATATATGGCCTTGTTTTCTTCCTTATATATTATCTAATGCTTGATGCACTAAATACATATATAAAAGAAACTTTTTGGAATTCCTTTATGTATAAATATTTCACTTATTGCTGAGAATGAGACCCTGTTTGTCTTTAAACAAAGAATAAAACTCTGCCTGTAGAATGCAATACATATCCTATAGAATGCAGTATAGTCTTTCAGCCATTTAAAATTTCCCTTGGGTTTGATCCTGACAACCATCTTGACCCCTAGGGTGGAAAAATGAAGTGCTGGCAGAGACTAATGGAAGGTAAATAGAGTATTGGTAGAGACTACTGGAAGGTAAATAGAGTACTGGCAGAGACTATCAGAATAATGGAAAAAAAATAGGCATTCAAGCTTTACAGTAATTGGTAACATGTCATCACTTAAAAACAAAGAGTTCTGAAACTTTTTAAAACATAAAAACTATAAATTCTTACAGACTTTGCTGGATGTCTCTGTGTGATGAGTGTGCTGCCTGATGAAATTGGTTTGTATTCTGATTCATTTCTGTCCTTCTAATGCCTTCTGTCTGCCATCTCAGACTCCTTCAGCTCCATTAAAAGTCAGATCCTTCTGTAGATTTCTTCTGCCTTACTGGAAGTCAGGTCCCTCTGCATTTAAAAATCACTTGTATTGCTGGAAATCAGGTCCCTTCTGTATATGAAAAATCACAATCCTCTGCATATGGAAAGACTTGGAGGGTTCTAGTGAAGCATGAAAATGCTTATCCCCTCACAGGCCTACCTTTTGACTTGTCCTCAAGTCAAACAAGATCTTCATTATTTGGAAAACAAAACTATGTAAAAGAATAGGAAATTGGAAAAAATATTTTTGTGAATTTTCAATGGCCAGGAAAACCTGGTTTTCCACAGAAAATTCAAGTTTATATTGTGCCAGTAAACTGGTTTTCATAACTAAACTTCCTTTTTTTCTTATATATATATATATATATTTTATTTGCTTGCTGTATCAGAGCAGCTAAGGAGCAGGTGAAGGAGAAACACTGATGTGTCTATCCAGCACTTGCATTTCCTTGTGCTATGAAATTTATTGAATGAAATCTGCCTTGTTGATAGGTTTGTTGTACAACTTGATCCGGTGGCCATTGACCACAAATGTACGTGCTTCATCATCTATGGTTTGGAGTTTAACTGAACCATTATCATAGACTTCAAGAATCTCATATGGACCAAGCCAGTGAGTAGTGAATTTGGCTTTGAAGTCTTTAAACTTTGAGTCAAACAGTAGTGCCCAGTCACCAATGTGAAATTGCTTCTTTTTGATAAATTTGTCATGCCATTGAGCTCGATGCTGTTGTATTAGAATATTGTGTTCTATGGCAGCCTGTCTCATCTCATCTAGCTGATTCAACTGAAGTATTCTTTCTTGCTGAGCCTCAGAAAGATCCATGCCTAAATCTGCTACTAACTTGAAGGTATGAATTTGAAACTCTATAGGGAGGAGGACTTGCTTACCGTAGACAAGCTGGTAAGGAGAAAAACCAGTACCATTTTTCCAAGTGATCCGATATGCCCATAAAGCTTCAGTAAGCTTTGCTGACCAATCCTTCCTATGCATCTGAACAGTTTTGGTGATGATGCCTTCTAGAGTTTTATTTGTAGATTCCACTTGTCCATTTTCCTGTGGATGGTAAGGGGTGGACTTTCTGTGCTTGATCTTGTATTTTTCTGCTATCTCTTGCACTAGTTTGGAAGTAAATTGGGCACCTTGATCAGTTACAATTTCCCTAGGTACCCCAAACCAGACAAAGACCTCCTCAAAAAGAAAGTTTACCACAGTCTGCTCCGTGGCTCTCGGTAAAGGCTTGGCCTCTACCCACTTAGTAACATAGTCCGTACAGACCAGAATGTACTTCTTCCCTTGTGATGGTGGATTAATTGGACCAATGAAGTCAAGGGCCCACTTTTCAAATGGTTCAATGAGGATTTGGGGATGGAGTGGCATTTCATCTGACCGGACTGGCCGTCCCATCCGTTGACAAGTATCACAACTTCTAACATACCTCTTAGCATCTTTGAAAATAGTAGGCCAATAATACCCTAGATTGAGTATCTTGTATGCTGTCCTTTTATCTGCAAAATGACCACCACACGGTTCGTCATGACATGCCTTTAAAATATCTAAAATTTCATCCTGTCGTACACATATTCTTATGATTAGGTCATATCCTGTGTAAAAGAGGTCACCATTAACCCATATATGCCTAGCACTTTGTTTAATTATCTTTTTCTTTTCTTTAGATGTCAGAGATGGTGGTAATTGTCCTGATGATAAGTAATTAGCAATTTCAGCATACCAAGGAGTGATAACAGAAATTGCAAACATGTGTTCATCAGGAAAACTATCAGAAACAGGAACAATCTCACCAGTATTGTGTAAACGAGACAGGAATTCGGCTACTTGATTTTCTCGTCCAAGTTGATCTAGAACAGTGATGTTGAATTCCTGCATTAATAACAACCATCTAGTAATCCGACCATTAGTGATAGACTTGTTCATTAAATATCATAAACCTGAATGATCTGTATGGACAAAAATTTCATAACCAGTTATGTAATGACGGAACTTATTTACAGCATGAACCACTGCCAACATTTCCTTTTCAGTGACTGTATAGTTTAACTCTGTAGGTGTAAGATTTTTACTTATAAAATAGATGGCATAAGTCAAAGTATGTTCTTTCTGGCCCAAGGAGGCCCCTATTGCAGTAGCAGAGGCATCAGTAGAAATAGGAAAAGGTAATGCCCAATTTGGTCCTCTTAAAATGGGTGCAGTTGAGAGCTTCTCCTTAAGGGTCTGAAATGCAGATTGACAATCAGTATCCCAATTAAAATTCACATCCTTGGAAAGCAATTTGAACAATGGCAAAGCTATCTTACTGAAATTTGCAATAAATCTACGATAATAGCGTGCATACCCTAAAAATCTTCTTACATCTGTTTGAGTTGTTGGTTCAGATAAATTGTCAATAATTTGAATTTTATCAGGATCTACTTTTATACCAGATGCAGAAATGTGATGTCCTAAAACTATCCCTTCAGTCATCATCATAAAACATTTTTCATTACTGAGGGAAAGATTTGAGTCAACACACCTTTTTAAAATTTTCTCCAGATTTGCCAAGGAATCCTCAAATGTACTTCCATACACAGTAAAATCATCCATGTAAATTTCGACACACTCATGAATTAGGTCTGCAAAGATGGCCAAGACTGCCCTCTGAAAGGTAGCTGGGGCATTACATAAGCCAAAAGGTAAAACCATGTAGGCATAGGTGCCCCAGGGACATGTAAAGGTGGTTTTGTCCTGGTATTCTATTGCAATACTAATTTGATTATACCTGCTGAAACCATCTAAAAATGAAAAGTATTATTTGCCAGCTAGGGTATCCAACACCTGATCAATGAAAGGCAATGGAAAGTAGTCTTTTAATGTTGCCTTATTTAATTCCCTGTAATCCACACATATGCGCCATTTACCATTCTTTTTAGGAACAACAACCAAGGGAGAGACCCATTGGCTGTCGGAAATGGGGTAGATAAACCCTACTTTTAACAAATTTTGCAGCTCTTCCTTAACTATTTCTTTTAATATAGGGTTCATTCTGCGTTGTGGTTGTCTAAGAGGTCTGATCTTATCATCTGTGTAAATGTGGTGAGTGCATGTCTCATGATGAATCCCGGGCATATCATTGTACTCCCAACAAATGCATGGGAATGTTTATTCAGTAAATTAATCAATTGTTCTTCTTGTGATGTAGTAAGATGTGCACTTATATTCAAACTTTTGCCTGGACTGATTTCAATTGTCTTACTTTGAATATCTGTGATTGAATGAACATTGAGAATATCATGAAGTGCCAATGCTAGAGAATGTACTGTGCAATTTTCTTGAAAATTATAACCCAAAACTTGATTTGCTGTAGCATATTGCATGTCTCTTAATTCTTCAAAAATATCAGGTTCAGCTATAAAATAATCTAACAAATCTTCATTGTTTGCTTCCTGAAAATCAAAGAACTGGTTGATACTCAGGATAGGCTAAATTACTTCTTCTTCTTGTTCCTTAGTCTCATTAATCCATGATAGCTGATCTAATGTAGAAGGTCTTTGGGCAGAAGGGTAAAGTGTAATTTGTTTTCTTTCTGTCCCATGTGAAATAAGCATGCTACCTGACCTACACCCTATGAAGGCATCTGATGTTGCCATCCATGGTCTGCCAAGAATCAAAGGGTGACCTCCTAGGTTATATTTTGGCTGAAGCACTATAAAATCAACAGGATATTCCCAGGAGTCTAAAGAAACAGTAATATCTTCTAAAACCCCTTCAGGTATAATTTTAGACCTATC
>LPNX010182954.1:0-29877 GCA_001517045.1 Pseudotsuga menziesii
CTTGTTGGGCCAAACCCATAATTTACCCATTCCTTAATCATTTCATTTAATAATTTAAAATTTACCAACCGAGACACTGCAATACTTTCACTGAGACTATACTAGCAACCCTCTTTTGCAAGCACACTTTTCACTTTGGCACTGGTCTTTTCTAGTCCTTTTTTGCATAAGTTAATCACGCAATGTGTCATTGAATTTTGTGTATCTATTTTGAGGTAAGGTGTTGCTAAGGTTAAGTTTTGTTTGCAGTAATTGGTAATTTCTTAAATTCATTCATTCCATATTAAAACTCCTAGAATTAGTTATTTATCTCGTAGAGTAAAAACCTTAGATTTCATTTTTCATTAGGGTCCACCCCCCTTGGCTTCGCTAGGAGTTGGCCTAGACGGAGGAGCTGAGTATCAGGTGACAGCACTTGGCTCGAGCTTGCCCTCAAGGTCGCACCCAGTGGCTTGAAGATTTCTGCCACGTTACCCGAGGTGCGAATTAGGCGGCAACAGATTGCAACAAAAGAAAGTTTGTTGCAAATCATGTAATGGCTGATCTAACTAGCTCTTTACACCTAGTCTTCTTCCTCATTAGGATCAAAACCCATGAGTGGTTGTAGATGTACTAGTTTATTGATTTTGCATGTTCCACACACTTCTTCACCCACTCAATTTTGCCAATATCCTCAAGCATGAGGTTCAGACAATGTGTTGCACATGGAGTCCACCAAATGGTGGGGGTGTTTTTCCTCTAACATCCTTCCCGCTACAGCATCGTTGGAGGCATTGTCAGTGATGATTTGTACAACATTCTGTGCCCCCACCTCCTCAGTTCCTTCATCCAAAAGACGAATAATAGTTGTGCATCCTTCACCTGATTAGAGGCATCCACAGATCTAAGAAACATGGTTCCTTTTGGGAAAGCAATCAAGAAATGGAGAATGGTGCGGGATTTTCCATCACTCCTTTTCAGTGTAGTCAGACTCTTTGAATACTCATGAGTCTAGTCGAGCGACCACCAAGACGAGTACTCGTGACATACTCGCAGGGTAAACTCGCCACTCGCCGAACTCGTCATTTACTCGCAGCATTCGTCATTTACTCGCTGAATTCCTCACTTACTCGCGAGTCCGTTGACTGTTTGACCGTCGCTTTTGCGTTTTGGAGGGAACGCGGGGAGGGAATGAGCCCCCGAAACAACATTGCTCTCCACTATCATCCCATTGAATAGTTTGGCTTCCCTTGAGTTGTTCTCATTTGCCCCCTATTTATCAATTTATCAGTTGTCTATGTGTTTGGAATTTTGGAGTGTGCGTGCACTGAGGAAGGTCGCTAACACTGGTTTGAGCATTGAGGATGTGACTGGTCTGAGCATTTTCAATTTTTTATTTTTTACATTGAACTTGTACACTTTGGATTTTATAAATGTAAGGCGATGACACTGCCATCGGTAGTTTGGTTGAAGAATGTGATTACTCGTGGTTAGGATAGGATGATGATAGTGTTTTTTTTACAATTTGCTTTTCCATTTTTTTTAATATTTTTAATAATTGTTAATAAATGAAATTTTCTTATTATCTTTTTTTTTAATAATTTTATGGTTTTTATAATTTGTAATTAATAATTATAGTTTGTGATTTCAAGTGAGAAAACACTTCTCGTTAAAATGCATTGCTATGTGACGTGTCTTTTTATCAATTTCTTGAATTGTTATATGCTTATATATTAAATTTTAATTTTTAATATATATGTTTATATATTATTTTTAAAGTTACTATATTTTTAATTTTTTTCATATTTGTCGAGTCTTTGCCGAGTCTTATCCGAGTCACCGAGTCTGCTGAGTCCCAAGCCAACCGAGTATTTGCTGAGTCCAAGTCTGACTACACTGCTCCTTCCATCATACATTATTGTGCACCCTATTTTACTCCAGGATTGCTTGAACTCCTTGAGGTATTCATTTATTCTTTGGACTTTATTTCTTAAAAGGCCCCCCCCTGATGTCATGAAGACTAGGGCCTTTGAAGCTCGAACCACATGAAGCTGTAGCAACTATCATAGGTTGATAATAGGAAGAATTAGTTGCATTATAAGGTATGCCTGCATCATACCACCATTTAGCAATTCACTCCCAAGCAACCTCCTTAATCCATCTTCTTCCATTTAGCATCAAAGGTGGGCTGGGCACCAGGGGTAGTGTGGGGAACAAAGAAAGAGTCAAGGCCTCTACCGGTGCCCCTTACGTGACCTCTTCAAACGGGATGTGTTGGTTTATTGGTCAATACTGAGAGGGGGGGGGGTGTTAATCAGTATTGTTATCTTCTTATTATTTTAACCACTTTTAAATCTATCACTAGAAACACATAACAACAAGAATACACAAAACACAATTTTAACGTGGAAGCCCAATAGGGGAAACCACCAATACGTCCTATTACTGCAAAATTGTTATTTAGAAATAGTTTTGCCTGCTTCTACAGACAAGAATGGTATTACACCCTGTTTACCAATACCAATTGGAAGGAGGCTACCACCCCCTGGTTTATCAGCTACAACTGAAAGGATGCTACAACACCCTATTTACCAATGCCAATTGGAAGGAGGCTACAACCCCCTGGTTTATCAGCTACAACTGAAAGGAGGCAACAACCCCTTGCAGGCCTGTTTCGTGCCCTAGCATCACCCTACCACCTTGTTATGTTTCTCACGATTTCTCTCCCACTGAATTTTGTCACACGCACTGGTCTCTGATTCTGATCATGCAATTTGAAGTGTAGAGATATCTTCCTTCTTACTCAGGCCGTTGCTTAAATAATTCTTAGCGTTTAAGCTTCTTTTAACAATTGCATCTCTTCAAACTGAACAAACACACTTCTCACTGTTGCGCCCTTTCGGATTTGAAGATCACACCTTCCAGAACGTCCTTTCATGTTCTTCCATTGATCCTGCACCTCAGAAATCGTTTCCGTAGCTTGGAAACCATTTTCGCACCTCTGTCCAACGTTTGCAGGTGCTTCCACACTGCCAAACATCTTTTCGCAGGATCAATTTCCTGATCTAATCAGAGTCGTTGATCTTATCTCTAAGTCAATCCGGATCGTCGATCTAACCATCGATTTCTGCCTCAAAATCGCCTTTTCGCACCAAGATTCTGTTTCAACGATTTCCCACCGTTGATCTTCGTCGGGCGTTTTCCTGACCGTCGATCTCCAGATTGCGGGATGCGAGATGTCGACTGTCCGCTTTCGCCTTTCTGTGAACTCCTTTTCGGAAGCTTCTTCCCGCAATTTTTCTTCCGCACCATCGATCTGTTTTAGTGGAACTAACTTTAGCCGTCCGGTCTTTCTTTTGCGGAACTTTGTATTTTCCACCTAACTGTCGAATTTAATCCTTAACCGTCAGATCTAGTGTGGGATCAATGCCCACCGTTCGATCTTAATCTTTTTTTGGAATCTTTAGCCTTCCCGCCTAATTTTTGTAAACTTGATCTTCACCGTCAGATCTAGTGCGGGTCGCTCCCTGATCGTCCATTCTAGAACTAATGCAGATCTGCATTCTGTCTTTGTGGATTATACAAAAATTGATCCTCATTCATCGGATCTCATGCAGATAACTATGCCACCTCATCATCGTGCCATGTCATCGCTATCTTCGTCTATGCCACCTCATCATCGTGCAATTTTGTTTTTACTTTGACTTATGTTGCGTTAACTCTGCCATGGTATCTTTTGCTTATCCTTTGTACTTCATAAACAACTTTGCCATCAATGCTCTGGTTCCCACTCTCCCTCTAACAGGAAAACTGGAGGATTCTTCAAAACTAGGCATTTCATTTTGAGGGGTATCATGATCATCACCCTCATAGTTACTATCAAACTCAACTGGCATGGAACTTCTCCCTATGTCTTTTTGAAGCTTCTTTGCCTTGGCTTTTTCTTCTTAGAAGGCTTCAATACCACTTAGCATCTCTGCTCTTAAATCATTAGAGACTTTTGGACAAGGTTCAACATTGCCTTGTGCATGTGCTAAGTGTTGTTTTATTCTATGGATGCCCCTTTAGCAGTTTTCTTTATTCGGGTACATAGGGTACTCCAAAAGACCGAACACCAAGAACAACGACTTCACACAAACAGATCACAGATCAATACAACGATGTTTTGACGTGGTTAAAACCCTCAAGAGGGAAACAGTCCACGACCCTAGCCAAATAGTTACTTAGAGCAATTTATTATGCAAAAAGAAAGAAAATTACAAATGAGCTTCTCATAATCGATCAACTAGCCAAGGACTCTCCATGCTTTTTAAATAGAGATCATGGACCAATCGGGTGTTAAGCCACGGATCAAAGGTAGGTATGATCTAAGAGAAGTTGAACCGTCGTATCACTTTATGTTTAGAACATATCGTGACTGTCAGATTAGAATATTTACAAATGCATATTAATGCATACTAAAGAAACACACTTTACCTAACGGATGTATTACACAAGTTGATCTTAACTAACTCCTAAGTGTCTAAATATCCTAACATCCCCCCTTAAGAACAACTTGGGATAGGATTGAAGGATTTACAATAGTGACACTATTAAGAGAAGGAAGGAGGAATTAGAGCCTATCCCCCCTTAATGACAAGTTCTTGAACTCGTAACATAAATCGAAGTTTAGAAAACTTCGCTTCTGTAGGAGACTTGGTGAAGATGTCTGCAACTTGATCATCTGTAGGGCAAAAGAGCACTTCAAGAACACGATCATGAACAAGATTTCTGATAAAGTGCATATGTAACTCAATGTGTTTGTTGCGTTGATGTAGAACTGGATCTTTGGCAAGCTTGATGGCACTTTGATTGTCGCACCAAAGTGGAGTAGGCTGCTGCTGCTCGAATCCAAACTCTGATAGGATCCGACGAAGCCATAAAGCTTCCTGACTGGCATTAACTGCGGATCGATATTCTGCTTCAGCTGAAGAAAGAGCAAGAGCTTCTTGTTTCTTACAAGCCCAAGTGACAGGTCCAGATCCCAGACTTAAAATATAACCTGCAGTAGACTTTCGATTATCAGGATCATCGACCCAATCTGAATCAGTGAAACCAACCAACAAAGGTGTTCCCTCTGTATTGTAATGAATCCCAAACTGAATTGTACCATATATCGAAGTATTCTTTTTGTTGCTTTCCAGTGACTTTCATGAGGTGTTCGCATATAACGGGCGACACGACCAACGACAAAGGAAAGATCAGGACGAGAATGAGTCAAGTATAAGAGACTACCAACAAGCTGACAATACAAAGTGGCATCTACTTCAGGGGAAGTACAAGTGGCAGAAAGTTTGACTCCAGACTGGAAGGGAGAAGGGGCTGGTTTACAATCTTCCATGTGAAGCAACGAAGAAGGTCACAAGCATACTTAGACTGGGAAAGAAAGATTCCTTCCTTGGTTTGCAAGACTTGGAGACCAAGAAAATAATGCAAATGTCATAAGTCTGACATTTCAAAATTTTGCTTAAGACTGGATTTCACATGGGTTAAAAGCTTAGGGTCATTACCAGTAAGGATAAGATCATCAACATAAAGAACAAGTATGATGAGATGGTTTCCTACTTTCTTGGTATAGACATTGGGGTCAGAATGGCATCTAGAAAAACCAGTGTCAAGGAGAAAGCTATCCATTTTGGCATACCAAGCTCTGGGAGCTTGTTTAAGGCCATATAAGGATTTTTTAAGGCGACAAATAAGGCTAGCGTTATTCTGAACATATCTAGGAGGTTGTTCCATGTAAATTTCCTCTTGTAAATCACCATGTAAGAATGCAGACTTGACATCCATTTGATGGACTTCCCAGTTATGTAAGGCTGCAAGGGAAAGAACAAGGTGGATGGAGTTCATTTTTGCGACAGGGGCAAAGGTTTCATTGTAGTCAATCCCTTCATCTTGGGAAAAACCTTTGGCAACTAACCTTGCCTTAAGTCTTTCAACACTTCCATCTGATGCATATTTAGTTCTATAGACCTATTTACATCTGACAAGTTTTCTTCCTTTTGGAAGAGGTACAAGATCCCAAGTATTGTGCGCCATTAAGGAACGATATTCTTCATCCATGGCTGCATCCCAATTTGGATTTCCTGAAGCTTCTACAAAGGTTTTTTGGATCATGATTGTCGGAAACTTGAGCCAAAAGAGAAGAGGCTCGCTGAAACTGAGAACGTGTTCGACGTTGATCTCTGGGATCACCGGCAAGATCACCAGCTGCTTCACATGATGAACGGACCCATCGAGGAAGCAATGGTGTTGGTGCAACTAGAGGAATATGAGCAGGCGGAGGTGGATTTTCATCCTCACTATCATCATCAGAAACTGGAGTTGGAAATCTGTCAAGGAAGTTGGAAGTAGAAGAAGGCACAATCGTCGAATCAGGCTCGCAGGCCAAAGATGGCACAACCGCCGAGTTAGGCTTGCAGGCCAAGAGATTTTCATCAAATTTAACATCTCTTCTAATGATTACATCATTTGAATGTGGTTGAAGAAGTCTATAACCTTTACATCTTTAGAATATCCAACAAATATGCACTTTTCACTTTTAGGATGCAATGCTTTCCGTTTTTCATTCGGAATGTAAGCCCATGCTTCACTGCCAAACACACGGAAATGAATTATATTTGGTTTAGTTTTACTCCATGCGTCTTCCGGTGTTATACCTTGTAAAGCTTTAGTGGAGGTGCGATTAACTATGGAATTTGCACAATTTATGGCCTCAGCTCAAAATTGAAGACTTGGTCCCTTAGATTGGATCATACAATTAGCCATTTCTTTTAAAGTGCGGTTCTTCCGTTCAGCGACACCATTTTGTTATGGTGTATATGGAACAGTGTGTTGTTGTTGGATTCCTTGTTTAGTGCAGAAAGTAGTGAACTTTTTGTTAACATATTCTCCTCTATTGTCGGATCTTAACTTAATGATTTGATGACCATATTGTTTTTCAACAAGAGCCTTGTAGGCCAAGAACATGTTAAATACTTCGCTCTTAAGTTTTAGGAAATAAACCCAAGTGCGTCTGGAGTAATCATCAATGAAAGTTAAGAAATATTTGAAACCATAAAAAGAAGCAGATGGAAGAGGACCACACAAGTCACTATGCACAAGCTCCAAGGGAACCGAGGCGTGCCAAGAGGCACGTTTGTCAAAACTGTCTCGATGATGTTTTTCGAGTACACAACCGGAACAAACACCATCCTTGCAAGATACCATCGGAAGGCCTGTCACCATATTGTCTTTACATAGTTGTTGCAATGAGCAATAATTTAAGTGACCAAATCGCTCATGCCAAATTTTGCTCAAGTTATCACTATGAGCAACAAAAACTAAAGGAAAAGGTGATGACCCAAAGTTGTTAAATTTGTACAACCTGGTAATATCATCAACAATTCCGGTAGCAAGGACATGTTGAGGATCTTTAAAATCCTTGATTACAACTTGGTGAGGTGTAAATGTTACAGTTTTACCTTCACCAGAATGAGTGATTTGATAGACTGACAACAAATTGTAGGAAATTCTTGGAACACATAGTACATCACTAAAATGACCATTTTCTACTGGAACTGTTCCAGATCCTACAACACTTAGAGAACTATTATCACCAACAAATATTTGTTTGGTGTTACATTTATGCATAATAGAAAAGATGGCTTGATCCTTAGCCATATGATAAGATGCTCCAGAATCAATGAACCATTCATTTGAAGTTGAAGAAGAAGATGTAGTATAAGAGTAACCAGAAGCACAAAGTGCATGTCCATGAGAGGTAGATTATGAAGACGAATCTAGGCTGATGTGGTGCCTCTTCATTGCTGCTTCCAAGGATGCCATCTTCTTGAAACACTTAGATTCATCATGATTATTTTTCTTGCAAAAGTTGCAATGGCGCTATGTCTTTTTTCCTTTTGGCTTGGATCCTTTGTCATTTTTTAAAGGAGCTGACTGTGAGGGTTTGGGACCCTTGTTTGGCTTGTTATTGCGAAAATTTTGTTTCTTGGGATGCTTGGACTTTTCTTTCTGTTGGGACAATAAGGCTTTCCTAGATGTATCTGCATTGCTAATTATTCCAAGATGAATGAGCTTATCTTGCTCTCTAATCAAGGAATCACAAAACGATTTAAGACTAGGCTCTTGATAGCTAGCTGCATTCAAGGATTCTTTCATGGAGTAAAATGTAGATACAAAAACAGAATATGCAGGTCCAAGTTTGGAAAGAATATGATAAATACATTGTTTGTCTTCTCTCTTAATCTTGCATTCTTCACATAAGAGTCTAAGAGTTTTGTGCTTAGATAAATAATCTTGAATGCATGAAAAATCACTTGGATTCAAAGAAATCAATTCATTCTCAAGTTGATGACCTTGAATTTCATTGTGTTTACCAAACATAGATTCCAACTTTTCCCAAGCTTTATCAGGTTCATCAATGCTAGATATATGGAATCGCAAATCAGTAGAGATTGACATCCCAATCAATCCACGAGCTTCATCACATCTATTTGCCCATTTTATTTTCTTATCATCATCAGTGGGTTTTGTTTCTTTCCCTGAGGTAATTCTAAAAAGCCCCCTACTTTGTAGAACATCCTCCATACGAGATTTCCATGAGAAATAGTTAGAACTGGTAAGTAGAATATCACAAGGGGCTGCCATACTATAAAATAATGGCTGAAAAAACAGAAACTAACTGTCTGGATGCAAAGAGCTCGAAAAATTAGGCTGTTTAAAAAAAACGGCACTGAAAACTGATTCCATATGATGAAGTTATGCTTGATCAAAGAAAATGTTGAAGACGTTCCCAATAGTGACGTGGTAGATATAAAATGGACCAGCTAAAAAAAAGAACCCCCCTCTTCTCAAGATCAACCTTTGACAATCATTTTACAATGCTTTAAGTGAATCGCTTATGTAAAATAAGTGATTTTTACTTTTACAATAATGGTACTTTAAATAGTGCGGCAATAAAAAAAACTTAAGTGACTCACTTTTTATCTTATTTTATTTTTAAGTGAGATGCACTTTTACAATAAAGTAATCTTAAAATTAGAAATTGCATGCACTATTAAAAAGTAACTTAATAAGACTTGAGCTCAAGACCTATTAAGGAATAAAGCAACTTTGGACCAAGTGAGCTAAGTTTAAAAAGTACGTAAAAGAAGGGAATAAGGAAGGGGGCTTTTTTTTTTACTCCTCTCTCGGTTTTTGTGCTTGCTTCTTTTTCTTGCAAATCACACCACAAACTGAAAAACAAAAACAAAAAAAACTTTTCCACGCTTATGGGGTTAGATCTCGTTAACTGACCCTGAAAGTCTATGTTTTCTCTCTGTTTCTGATTTGCCGCGATCGCACAAGGTGCACGGCAAAGAGCATATGCAGCTGAGAAAAACCCTTTCCCTTTTCGTTTCTGATTCGCCGCAATCATGCAAGGTGCACGGCAAAGAGCATACGCAGATAGGGAAGGCAACAATCCGAGACCAATAAAAGATCTAATAATAAAACTGATAAAAATATGAGTTTTTTTTTAATTTAAGAAAAATAAAACAAAATCGTCACTGTAACATTATACCTTAAGATTTGCCGAAACGGTTGTTTCTGGATCAACCGGAAACGGTTTTCGATGAAACGAAAACTATTTCTCAATGGAAACGACATTCCTGACGCAATGGAACACCACCCATAGGCCACAAATGCACAGAAATTCCAGAACCAGAAACCCTTTCAAAGTTTCGACAACAACAGTTCAAGATCTAGATCACAATCAGAAGTGACTCTTCATAAATGCTCTGATACCATGTTCGGGTACACAGGGTACTCCCAAAAGAACGAACACCAAGAGAAACCACTTCACAAAAAACTGATCACAGATCAATACACCGATGTTTTGATGTGGTTAAAACCGTCAAGAGGGAAACCGTCCACGGCCCCAGCCAAATAGCTACTTGGAGAAATTTATTATGCAAAGAGAAATAAAGTTATAAATGAGCTTCTCATAATCGATCAACTAGCCAAGGGCCCTCCATGCTCTTTAAATAGAGATCATGGACCAATCGGGTGTTAAGGCAAGGATCAAAGGTAGGTATGCTCTATAAGAGAAGTTGAATCGTTGGATCACTTTATGTCTAGAACATATCGTGACCGTCGGATTAGAATATTTACAAATGCATATTAATGCATACTAAAGAAGCACACTTTACCTAACGAATATATTACACAAGTTGATCTTAACTAACTCCTAGGTGTCTAAATATCCTAACATTCTTCCCACAGTAATTGCATATTTTTTTCCCATTGTCATTCAATTGGCAATGATTCCATGGTGGATCCCTCCTATCTTTTGGAGCCATGGCGAAGTTCAAACAAAAATATGAAAATAAAGCCCTCATTTTTATTAATTAATAAGAAAAAATAATTATAAGAGAAGAGGAAAAGAAGGAACAGTGTTGACAATGGACATACCTTCACACTCCTCGCAAAGTTTGAGAAGAAATAGCGCCAAAGAACAACTCTTTAGCAGCCCAAAGAACAACTTGATAGCGGCCACAAAATCCTAAAAAACGCTTGAAGAAGATCCAAAAAACAACTGCAACTCTACTCCAAAATGGTGGCCCAAGAATTCTCCAAAAGCGCCCTACAAACAAGTCTTTGATTCTACCCAAGAACTTCACCAAAAACACCCAATGAACTCAGCTCAATAACCCTGCAAAATTGCCCAAGAAACTTTGCTCTTAAGAAATCCAAAGAGATGGAATGAATAGTGTGAAGATAATAGAGGGTGGGGCGGAGGGTCTTTAAATAACACCACACTAGGATTAGGGGTAGTTTAGGTCCTTTATTTAGTTTTTTTTTATTTTTAATTTGAGATCCGTGGGCCCTTTAACGACTGCCAGACGACACAGTATGGATCGAACGGTTCGACGGTTTTGGCCTCGTTTCGTACGGAACCGGCCGGTTCGGGGGCAGTTCGTGTCAAAAAAGAGGCCTAGGCAGTTCGGGAACCGAACCTCACTGGAAAACCTTCTATACCGGTCGGACTGGCCGGTTTTTCCTGAACCGGACTGGTTTCGATAACACTGGAGGATACACAGATCCCATGGAGACGCTTCAACCCAACAGACGTAATTCACATGAATTTGCTAGTCAACCTAGCCGCCCTTTAATAATTAATTTTCCATGTATTTGTTTATGGCTGTGGTAGGAAATGTTGTGGAATGTGCCCTCTATTTGCATGTGCTGTGTATTGTGTGGATGCTATGGTGGTATGTGCCCTCCATTTGCATATTCACTGCGTCGAAAAAATGGCGTATATATTATCTAGTGTGTAGATTTTTCCCTAATTGAGTGTACCGTTTAGTGGTGGATGTTTCTTTGTAAGCCTAGATCTATTAATGAAAGGTTGATTTGAAGGAGTAAATTATCCGTGTACCATGTTTATGCTTTCGCTGTTCATTTTCCTACTATGTGTGCATATTGCTATGTGAAGAATTTACTTTTTGAAAATTAAAGTTTATTAATTTGAGAACCTAAGAATGCCATTCACCTAGGGTTAGGAAAATTTACATCATAAATATGTCAAAGGGTAATAAATTATAATAATTGTAATTGGTTAGTTGAAGTTCTAGCCTGTTGTGTTTTTTGGGTGTATTTTTTTAAACACACTCCAATTGTGCTCACATCTTGAAGTGTTGCATGTTTGGCTAAGGGACCGAATGGCAAATTCTGTAAATTTGGTGCTTTTGCACCATAATTTTGCCACCAAACATCTACAATAAATAAGAAAAAATGTCTTCAACTACAATTCATCAAAACATAATTCAACTTTCAAATAAAACAAATAATTGGAACTTTAAATTCTAGTGGCTTATGTGGCATCAAAATACTCCTTTTGACAATAGCATCGACAAAGCCAAATAGTCTGCTAACCTCTCAATACATCTCCATCTCATGATTAACTGTTCTGTGAGTTTCAACATCAGGTACCATCCTTGGAGACATGTCAAGAGCCCTTCCATCACCTCGCCATCAAAATTTGGAGCAAAGAGTCCTTGTTACTTTGAAATGCAAGAAAATATGTAAGAATATAATAATAATTGATTGATAAATTGATAGATGATAAGATGATGATTACAATGCCCTTGTGATGGTATACATATAGGCATTGACTGGTCACGAGGTGAATATGCATGTCTCTTTTCCTTTCATTAATTACATTAGATATTATTAAGTTCATAACATTACCATACCCTTTAAATTTGCTTTGTACTTGAAGCAATATTATGTGATCGTCTTGATTCTGGATCAGTTTGGAGCATGACATGGGATATGTGATTATGATTATGACAATTGCTTCCTTTATCTTGATGTGTACATGAACCTTTCTGGATTCTTTTTTCTTTTGGCTGTGATGCTTGTAGGTTTCCTAATCTATATAACTTTTAATTCTTCCCTTGCCATTTGAATTCCATACATTGTTCTTATAAGTTGGTGGCATAGGTACCTAATTGCATTAGCCATTCCACTCCTAACATTATGTGTCTACTTCTTTGAGTGGTAGGGTATAGCATCTAATTTGTAGATTCAAGTCTTGTATTTGTAAGGAAGCCTTATAGCGTTTCCCTACTCCTTCGATATGTTGATCATTGATGGTTGATATTGTGAGATTCTTCATAGGGTATACAAAAAGTTTAAGTTCGTTCACCATTTTTATATCCACCAAATTATGTGTATTTTTGGAATTGACTAAAATTGTGATATCCTTGTTCTTAAAAGTTCCTTTAAGTTCTAACTTTTGTGATCATTTGTTGGACATTAGTAAAATCATCTTATGTTATCTTTTCTCTTCTGATTTTGTCACATGGAATAAGGGTTTTCAACCCTTAATATTACAACTATTTCTCAAATAGGGTGGAATATATCATACTGTGAATGATTGCGTTTCTTCTGTTTACAGTTTTACTTTATGCTGTTGTTTTGAATCTTCACCTTTATATATTTGCTTGACGCAAGTGATTGTGGCTAATGATACCTTAGGTGGGTTTTCATCTACAAAAAACCATAACCGGAGGTATCTTCGTTAGGAGAAATATTCAATGGTTATACAATATCTAAGAACATTTAGCATCATAACATCATAAACATATACAAAACGATCACTGAAAGAAAGACAAGCACAACCACACAAAAGAACACAAAGATTTATCTTGGGAAACCCTCATGGGGGAGAAAACCCAACAAAACTTCGCTGATATAGACTTCAACCAAGTATAGTGTAAGACCCAAAGAATAAGACTTATAAGACCCTAAGAATAATAGTGGACTGCTTCTTCTCTCCTAGATGGATTGCTCCTTCTCTCTCTAGCGCAACTGCTTGAGTGTTGTGCTTGTTCAAATGAGTGAGGCGCCTCTCCTATTTATACTAATCAACTGAGAGGCCTAATAACCCAACTGGTCCAACTTCTCCTTGTTGCCAGGGCCGACTTACCTTGGAAGACTAAAAAAAATACATTTTAATAATACTTTTGTGAGTACTACTGAACCGACTTAGAACGGAGGTTTTACCTCACGACTTTACATGACCCATTACATCAATGACATCCCTAATTGGAGGAACAACATCTCCGGAAGGGGTAATAACAATAATAATACAAAATAGAATGTCTTTCGTAGTTACATTTCTTTAACACTCCCTCTAACAAGGAAGCTATTCTATAACACAACAATACATCTGTACAACTTATTGGTGAATATATATGTCATAGGAAGTTTTCACAACTACATCGACATTATCATCATCCGTGGAATATCACCATCATGGAGCATCACATTTTTATCATCACTTCACAAACACATTCGTATGAGCATCCTATCTCGACACATCATAACAAACATCACGTCTTGTCGCATCATCATAAGCATCACATCTCATCGCATCATCACGAGCATTACATCTTGTCGCATCATCACATCTCATTGCATCATCACAAGTATCACATCTCATCACATCATCGCGAGTATCACATCTTGTCGCATCATCACGAGTATCACAATGAAAGGCTGAGATCAAGGCGAAGCTCGATCGACGGCCTGAGACGATTTCGTTGGGCAAACGTGCGCGGAAGAGGGAGGTTTTCCGAATCGCGAAATGGATTACAGGACAGAGGCATCTGACGGTGGAGATAAGAGTATGAGCAGATCTACGACCATAGATGATTTTGTGTTCCAAACTAGCACGGATAAAGTCGTGATTCCAAATCGCGAAAAGTGGTACTGGCTGCAAAGATCAACGATCATGACAAAGGCGGGGATAGATCTACGGTCGTGGTTCATTTCACGATTTGAACTAGCACAGACAGGGTCAGGATCTCAATTCGCGAAAAGTGGTAGGGTGTGCTCCAATCAGACGATCCTGATGAAGGCTGATCATGAATCGACGGCTGAGTTTAAAGAGACGTGGACGACAGATGTGAAAGGTGCCCAAATCGAAGGGTTGAGAGAGTCTCAAGGCTGTAGGTATCACATCCAGGGCAGATTTGATAGTAGAGGGGATGTTCGCACACATGATTTGCCTCCCGACAGATTAAATGATTCCCCGGATGCCATTTGTAGCATGCGTACAAGAGAAATCATCCCTGTGGCAGAGCCATATCACCTAAAGATGGGCAGCCTCTGTGTGGTTTGGCATGCGGAAGTAAGGAAGTAACCGACGAATCCGCTCTTCACATAGGGCAAGGAAAGCGCAACGGGGGAGACCATTTTGTTTCCTACGTCATAGGAGCAAGGGAGTGTGAGAACGTCTACTCCATGTGCTTTGCAGCATAGGGTCGACTACACAGGGTGACACCCAAAAATCTTTCCCGCAACAAATAGTAAGGTGCCGCAGCTGATGAAGAGACGTGACTAGATCTCCAGCAGGTAAAAGATCACTCAGCTCATGCCATCACACATGTCAGCACCGAGACACTCGATGACGGAATGTGCAGGAATGCTGACCGGTCATTGTAGAGTCCAGTCCCTCAGCCTTATATATATAACGCCATCTTCCAAAGCCTTTGTAATACCGGGAGTGAGCTAGCATACTTTTAGAGCTCGAGGTTTCGTCTTGTTGCGAGTCCAGAGAAGTTCGAGAAGTTGGCAATGGCAATTTGGTTCGAAAAGCTTATTTGTCTGGGTGTGTTGATGGTTGGTGAGTCAGTTTCTACACTTACTGGTTGCTTTGGTTTTCCATACCAAGGATGATACCAGCCATCGGGGCGCAGACGTTATGAATTTTGAGAGATATATCCGTCTTCAGATGCCCACACCTCCAGTGGCGCATTGCCTGGATACTCATTTCCTGTGGGTGTTTTTCCAGGAGCCCCTGATGCCATCGCTGCCTCCAAATCCTCCGCACCAGAAGACAGTCCTAGGCTGCGTTCTGTGGGAGCAGTTGTTCGGGTTGGAGCACCAGGGGTCCAATGCCTGCACCGCCCTATTTGTGAATTCCACTTGCCAAGGGTGATGGGGCTGGTGGAGATACACTCCACCGTATTGCCTGTGGAAGAGCCCACCTCACAGAAGGTGAGGAGTACAAGAATGACAAGCCACTGCAAAGGCTTGCCTTGGCTAGAAGCAATACGACCCTTCTTCCAGACCCCACGTCTAACAGTGTTACCCGGAGAGGGAGGGGCTGCAGAGAAGGTTGGGCAAGGAGGAGGTCAAATACACACCCAGCGGCGTGGCCTGCAGGAGAACCCTCCTCATCGAGAGGTAGAGAGCAATACAAGAATGATAAGCCACTCCGGAGGCTTATCATCATCAAATGCATGGCCACCCTTTTTCCAGTCCCCTCCTATAACGACGTTACCAGACGAAAGAGGAGCTGGGAAAATGGGTGAGCACTGGAGCACGGGTTTTCTTGTCAGCCTTTGAGCACCACAGTTTGAAGAAGGCAGGCCGGTCAAAGGAAGTAGAAAGACACGTCAGGAGCAGTCCGAGTCAGCAACAGACCACCAACAAGCGATATAACGATTGTTTTCATACCAAGTTACATGAATGAAGAAAACTATGCGCTGTCAGTCCAATTACCATGCGCGGCAATTCCATAATGTCTGTTAATATTTGTAAATCGTGGCAATAGTACCACACTCTAAACTGTTAGTGTCTGATTGTGACTGAAAACAGTTTCTAGGTTTTGTTTCAAGGATTACTCTCAAGTCTAAAATAGTATAAATATATTCCCGGTAGAGGGAGATGGGGGTTGGTTGGGAAACTTTCTAGGGCCAAGGCTCTCCATTGTAATTTGTTTCTGGCTTTTCATGATGTGAATAAAATTGCAGAGGGATGATAATTCTTCATGGCAGAGATTCCTGCGTTGTCTTTTATTTCAATATGTAACTTTCCTTACGTGAATGTTTATCCAGTTTTTCATTCCAGTTTGTTATTTGCTTCATGTTTGGACAGTAGTGTATAAGGGCCAGAGTTCATCCTGTATGCTCTCAGCCCTTTGTTTCAAACATTTTTAAACAATTTCTTCTAAAGTCACGCAGAATTCATCCTGCAAATGCTCTATGTGATGGGCTGTTTCCTCTCATCCACTAATCACCTGCTAAATATCTCCTGATTGAAAGATGGGCGGCTACTTTGCCTTTGTCCGTAAATTTCCGCAATTCTATACCTCTTGCAACATGTTCCATACTAGGACTGTCGACTCCACTGCCCAATGGCCCCCTCTCTGATCGTCCCACCTACACCTTATAACAACATACCTGCCCCATTCAGGAATCTGACCTCCTGACCGTTTTCGATTGAATATCTTGCGTGAGCAAATTTGGTAAGTAAACGAGAGATCCCTCTCTGATTGTTTTGGGCCAGAAGCACAGTCTAAAGCAGTTCTGCTATTACCTGGGAGCGAGCCTTCCGCCAACCTTTGGTTCAATTCCAGTGCTAACAGGGGGCTTACAATTACATTAGGGCTTATGTGTTAGGGCTAACATCAAACCACTCCACGAATTAGGGCTGACCACTGAACTCGGACTGAGATTAGGGTACTGAAATGCAGCAATGCTTTTAACAAGATCTACCCTTAGGGTATCACTACATTTGTTTGAACAGAGCCGAAATGCTGTTAGGGTGTCACTGTGTGAGAGTAGGGCTTTCAAGAGGCCTAAAAATACCTTAGATCTGGGCTGAGATTAACCACCTAATTTGAATGCTGAATTTGAATTTTATGGCCTGGTTGATTGCTGATTTAGGCCCATCATTACTGGTGAATATCCTGAGTTTGAACTGTTGATTAGGGCATCCAATTTTGACCTCTGGCACACTCCACTCTCCAATGCATTATCAAATTAGTTCTTGATCTTTCAGATTAGGACTGACATTTTGCCGTTCTAAAACAATTCAGAGAAGACCCATGGATTCTTCAAATAATTCAGAGCGGACACAATAATTTTGCATAATTCTCAACCAACTTTGTCAGTGAGAGACTGATTCTCCATTCCAGGATTCTACTAATTTGACTTGTCTTTGACAGTGAGAGACCAAGTCCAGATTTGACTTGTCCTTGTGACATCAATGTCAACACTGATTTACAACATCTTGGTCCATCAACTTTCAGTCAAATCCAAGATCATCATGTATCTATTATGTCTGTGGGTGCCCTTGCCCACATAATAAGGTCAGATAGTTCCTTTGGCGCTATCCATGGCCTCATACAAGTATCGCGTTGCGCTCTTCTCCCCATCAACTAAGCAAAGTGCCTTTACCAAAGGTTCTCCCACTGTGCACACTTCTCACTTTCCTTCCCAAAAGAAATTGTTGTACACTAGTTTAGCAATGGCTGTCCCATCCTATTTTTTGCCAAATGCACAATCACGCCACTCATCACAAACAAACATTTTCTTCAACTCAGACTGACATTGGAGCATAGACTAAAGAGAGATGATGCTGCCGGCAAAATGTGTGATTGTAGGATCCAACAACATCCCGTTTCTTGTGAATCTCCTCATGAGGCTAAGAACAAATGCATGGTTATATATGAATTTTGTGATGATCCTAGTCTGATCAACAACCTCCTTGATGAAGGATATTTTTCCCATATCCTCAAGCATCAAATCAAGGCAATTGGCAGCACATGGAGTCAAAAACAATGTGAGGTGCCCCTTTATTAACATCTTGTTGGCAACCACTTAATTAGTTACACTATTTGTTATGATTTTGCTAACATGTTCCAAACCATTATATCTGATGAATGCATCCAACAATTCCCACAATAATGCTGCATCTTTAACATGTGCTGATGCATTCATATGACCTAAAGGGGGGGAATATATGGGTTAAATCATAAATGTACATGATATATATCATATGACCCCATGGAGGGCATATATGGGGCTAAAAGTATATGTAAAGAAGTAACTTTATGTGTAATAGTGGTCGTCTTAATGAAGGGACCTCATGTGCAATCAGTGAATAAGAGGTAATAAACATGGTAGACCTAGGATTGTGTACCAACTTCCAAGAAATTTAGAAGGGTCCTACTTTTCCCATTTGTCCAACCATCAAACATCATTGTGCATCTAGTGGACTCCCATGACTTCTTTAACTCTTCCATTCTAGTGTTGATGTCACTCTTTTCTTCTTGTGAAATTCCCCCCCCCGCAACTCCTCATAGGTTGGCACTGTTGTCACAAAATGTGGTGGTCTTTGTATAGGCAGAGGGTAATGACTGCTAGACAAATGAAACCTCAGGAGTTTGGCTCAAAGTGTCACGCTGGGAAATTTTTTCTCTTTAGGCTTCCTGAATCTGCTGAAGGCAGACCCAGACTAGCCACGTGAGGTGTACCCAGTCTTGCTTTTCCAAGTACTTGCCAAGAAACTTAGCTTTCCTAAACTAATCACATAACAACTTTTGGGAAGGAAATAGGGCACCTTTGAGGTTATAATATATTTTATGAATTGGTACCCTGGGGTAATTACCCTAGAAGGGAGAAAAATCAATAATAACAGAGACCAAATCACCTTAAACAACCGAGACAAGCCGCATATAAGTAAGAAGATGAGTTCAACGCTACTTGAAATAATAAAGATCGTCTTGGTATACTAATGATAACCAGACTAAGATTTGAGGATGGCTGTCCTAGATTTTAAGCATTTTAAGCAAATAGACCAGCACATAAATAATGACTAGCTGACTGTAAAACTGTACCAAAAGAATTAGGTGGTAGAGATAAGTGATCAACTCTCACTTTAGTTAAGTATTTTCAACCCTAGACTTAGAATTTATATAGAAAGTGTATTTGGGGAAAATATAAGAGCTGGATTTTGACTTGGAAATACACTCTATTACGAAAATATTCTCGCTGTAACTAATATATCAGATCTGTAAAATTCAGAAAAGCGAGGAGAAAACACATGCAAAGGGAAAAAAACAACACTTTGATGGCTGACGTTTATCTCTTAGACTATTACCTATTGAGGGGGCGCTATGGAATCACTTAACACACACATTTAACATGAAACAAACCCCCTAACAGAGCATGCAAGCTACAACCATATAAATATTACTAAAACCCCTCACATTCAAACGGACACACAAAGCAAACAGTAAACTTATGAATGTCAAATGGGTTTCAGAGATTTTTAACCAAAGTTTTGTGGTACTTACCTTTGTTCAGGAAGGTTGATGAAGTGTTCTCTCCTCCCCTTTGCTCCTGAATAGATCTTGGACTCAAGAAAACTCTTCTTCTCTTGCTTGGGCACACTTGACAACATCTCCTCCTCAACCTGCCACAAAAAAAATCAAATTAGTAAGCAAATCACTGGACCAAATTTAACTTAGTATGAAAAGATAAGAAAGCATGCAAATCAGCTAGAGGACTGGTGAGAAATTAAAAGCTTGAGGCAAATCGAGTTCAATAGGCAGAGAACACCCTTCAGTTAGACAACCAGGGTGCATGGGCGACTATGGATCTCCTTCTTCTGCATGAGAACTTGAGTAAAAATGCCCAAAACAAGATGCAATCAAGATCTAACAACCAACAGGGATTGACAAGAGATCATATTCATCATCACAACCCAGGAACAAGAGATTTTGCACCCACAAAAAATCAAGTTATTATTACTGCTGAAATGAGCTAAGAGTTCTTTACAAATCATGGCTCACTTTCTTTTATAGAGGGAGAGTGAGAAAAACCCCTAGCCAATATGATGAGTGGCTAAGATTAAAAGATGAGTGAAGAAGATCAATGGATGAGATATTTTATCATTTACAATATTTCATAATGCTGGAAATGATAGTCACTTGGAGGGGGGCAAATTACCTCCATGAGCCCAATTATATTGCAAAAATTACAAGTGGTAAGTTTGTTACATTGTTTGTGGCAACTAGGGGATCCCCTTGGTGGTTCCTTACACCTTTTACATTAGCTCAAATGCTAAAGTATAAGTCTCTATTGACCAAGTGTGCCCCAAGTGAGAGAGTACACCCCACCTTGACATGGCATGTTAGGAATGAGGTGAAAATGTGTTTTTGTGCTATGTAAATGATAGGAATGTGTTTAGAAACACGATACAAGGTTTCCCAAGTCACCACTTTGTTTTTCCAGAATCCTTCTACCATACATGATGAACCTTAGTAATTTTTGAAATTGGACCTTAGGATAAAATTAAACAATGTAGCATTAATTAGATTCCTGCCTTTGTGTAATATCCTAGATGCGGATATTCAACTGTTTTCTACACTAGGGCTTGCTTAAGCCTCTCGATTTACAATAATGGCCCTATTTTATAGCTAACTAGGGCGGAGAATTTTATGATGATTGATCAACACTTACCACTGATAATCCGACTGATAATGCTCCAAAGAGAAAATGCATTCATTAAGAATTGATCTGGTGAAGAACTGGTGCTCCTTGCCTCCAGTGATACCCCAGCAGCATGGACCCTCAATCAGATAAATATGATGTTTTCAGTGAAGGAAGTGTATGATGCAGATGAGAATTTGCAAGTGTGTAGTCTTCCCTTGCCGGAGAGGTTGCCTGACACATGCAGAAGTTCTGAGCTCAATAAGCAGGCTAGCGAATTGAATTGATGGTTTAGCTGCTCACGCCCCTAGATTCACAAAACTGCTGAGAACTGCTCCGGGTGAGGAAACTGGACGCTGATACTCCCTGGGTACTGAAGGATGATACTGATGATGAGAATGGTGCCAGTATTCCGAAGATAAACAGAAATCTGAGGACCCAACGAATGCTTTGGGGTTTTCCATCTAAAAACCCCCCTACGGCTGCACACGTACCCCTGCAAACAATCTTCTGATGGGTACTGGATAACTGCAACTGGATGAATAACTTGAAGAGCGGATGGTGGACCTGGATGATCTACCCTGAATGAGACTAGGGCATATATTTCACTACCAAAACCTCGTTAGCTGAAGACACCGTCTTCAACCCCAACTGCTGTGGCCACACGCTGTGCTGCTACTCAAGAAGCTCCAAATCAATAATAATCATAAGTGTCTTCTCCATTCACTATATCTTTCTTTTATAACTTTCAACTCCGAATAACCTAACTTTTGACCTAATTAGGTCACTTTAACTTCTAATTTGCAGTTGACTTGCATGCATGCGCATGTAGACTCAATCGGGTGCATGCATCATTAAATAATGCTTAGATGTTATGCATGCACGTGACCTTTGGCTCTAGTGGCCCTCTTCTACCCAATGGTGATATAATATTGATGCCCTAGATCTTCTGTAGATGGCATCAGTCTTCAGTTGATTCCCTGACTGTCAGTACCTGCTCGAACCCACAAGATTCACATAGATTAGCGGGTTGGTCCTCAACGCCTAAGCAGAAGAGGACATTACAGTCCTCCCCGCTCGAATTTGCTTGTCCTCAAGCAACTGTAAAGCTGGGTGCTATATTACTTGTTTTGCCTCCCAAGTGGCCTCCTCTATAGGCAGATTTTTCCATTGGACCAAGTAGTCTCTGATGATTTTGTTCCTCAGTTTTCGCTCTCGCACCTCTAGGATGCGCTCCAAGATTAGTATCAATTACCCCTCATCATCAAGGGGGGCAACTCGAAAGATGTAACAATCTGTTGGCCGACTACCTTCTTGAGGTTGGAGACATGAAATACGTTGTGAATCTTGCTCTCTGGGGGTAGTTCTAGCTCATAGGCTACCTCTCCAACCCTCCAGATGATCTTGTATGGACCATAGAAGCGAGGTTTGAGTTTTTTCGCTCCTTTCTTTTTAAGAGATGACTGTCGGTAAGGTTGGAGGCGTAAATAAACGAAGTCTCCTACCTCAAAACTGCGCTCAACCCTGTGCCTGTCTGCATATATCTTCTGCTGATTCTGAGCAGCTTGTATGTTCTCCCTGAGTACCTTGAGGATTTCTTGACCCTCCTGAATCCACTCTTTGGCCTTGGGGGCCCTGCGATCGCCGAATATTTCATCTGCGAAAGTGGAAGCATCATACCCATACAGAGCTTGGAAAAGGATCATCCCAATGGTCATATGGTGGGTGGTGTTGTAACAATGTTCACCCAAGTGTAGCCATTTGATCCATGTCCTCTGCTGACTTGCTACGTAATTTCTCACGTAACCCTCAATCCAGTTGTTGACAATCTCTGTCTGCCCGTCACTCTGTGGATGATAACTTATGCTCATGGCTAACTCAGTCCCCACTAGTTGGAAAAGCTCTTGCCAAAAGGCTCCTGTGAATTTGTTGTCCTTGTCACTGACAATGGTCTTGGGCAACCCGTGGAGTCTAAATACCTCTCTAAAAAATAGTTCGGCTACCTGTGCTGTTGAATAATCTGAAGAAATGGCAAAGAAGTGAGCAAACTTCGTCATTCTGTCCACTACTACGTATAAGTAGTCCTTGCCTTGAACGTTGGGCAACCCAGTAATAAAGTCCATAGAGATGCTCTCCCATTTCTGCTCAGGAATAGGTAAGGGATGTAGTAACCCGGTGTGCTCTATTTTGTTTTGTTGGCACAAGCTGCACTCTTTCACATGTTGTATCACATCATTCTTGAGGCCCTTCCATGAGAACCTTTCTCTAATCTGCCTGTAGGTCTTGAGAAACCCTTGATGCCCTGCTAGTGGTGAATCGTGCGATGCCTGTAAAATTTTCTTCTTAAGGGGAGACTCTGGAACCAAGAAGATTCTGTTTTTGTAGTATATGATGTCATCAATTACCCTGTACCTATCATCCTGAACCTGTCCATCCAATAGCTCGCAAGCAAACTTATCTTTGGAGTACTCAACCAAAAGATGAGATCTCCAATCTGATGAGATGCTCATAAGGGATAAAGTAGTTGGTCGCCTGGAAAGTGCATCAACCACTACATTGTTCTTTCCCTTTACGTACTCAATCTCGAAGTCATAGGCCTGAATCTTGCTTACCCATTTTTGTTGTCTCTCGTTTAGCTCTTAACCTTGAACTTGGAACCCACTAAGTATTGCCTAAACTTGGTTAACGCATGGGGATGGCTAACATCTCTTTGTCATATATCGAATAGTGGCACTCATAGTCTTTGAGCTTCCTGCTCTCAAATGCAATGGGGTGGTTGTTCTGCATCAAAACTGCCCCAATTCCTTCTCCTGAAGCATCACATTCTAACACAAAGGATTGAGAAAAGTCTGGTAAAGCTAATACTAGGCATGAACTCATTACCTTCTTCATTTTCTGGAATGTCTGTTGTGCTGCCTCTGACCAATTGAATGCCCCCTTCTTGGTAAGATCTGTGAGGGGTGCGGTCATCTGTGAGAATCCATTGACATACCTCCTGTAGTAGGTGCAGAGGCCCAAAAATCCCTTCAGTTCTGTCACATTTTTAGGTGTAGGCCATGTTGTCCACCGATTGCACACCAGCAGCAGGAATCTTCCGAAAGCTGTCTCCTCACTTGAGAAAGTGGGAGAGGTGTGACCTGTTATCTAAGTAAAGTTGAGTTGAGTAAAGAACTCACCCATTGTGTCAAGAAAACAGTTATTGTTTTGCAAATTTTCTAAGTTTTCTTGAAATAAAAAGTGAATGTCTGAAACAGACTCAGATCCAAGTTCTGCAAGGATCCTACGAGAAGCTAGTTTGTTTAGTCTCCTCCTATAGACTTTTTCAGGGTCAGGGATGAAACTGAGCAAACCTTCAGAGTTTCTTCTAGTCGAATGCCTTGAGGTGTCAACTGACAGTGGAGTCGCCAAGTGGATTTAAGTCTAATTTTGTAGAGTGATTGTACTAAAAATCTACCAAAAAAGGGAAAAAAGGTAAAAAACTAAAAAGAAACAAAGGTCGTCCAGGAACAAAAAGATTTGTCCCCATCAATGGCGCCAAAAGATGTTGTTCGTCAATTGCACACCAGCAGCAGAAATCTTCCGAAAGCTGTCTCCTCACTTAAGAAAGTGGGAGGTGTGTGACCTTGGGGGCAAGCACAGAGCCAGGTACTGTCACCTACTCCTAGCTCCTCCGTTTAGGCTAACTCCTAAGGAAGCCAACAAGGGTAGTCCCTACAAAAGAGTTTCTAGGCTCTTAAGTTGTTAAAGTGTTTTAATGGTTACGAATGCGGATGGGTGTTGTTTAGGAGTTATTGTGATTTAAATATGTCTGTTTATTATGAATTTGACACATAAGACAAAGCAATCCACGTTGCTATCATGAGAATTAAAAGATAAACAATAATTCAAGACTTTATAAAGATGCATTCATAGATAGAAATTTAAATATGCTAAAGACAAGTGATCCAGATGTAACAATCACGCATAGATTAAAAGATCAATGCCTTTATGGAGTTAGAGCTCTTCAATGCTTTAAGAAATAAACCCAAGTCCTGAAATAAAGCTAGTGTATGTAACATTGTGCAAGTGCTCTTGGTATATTTTAAGTATTTTAAATGATTTTGCTTATGGTGTCAGGGAAGGGTTCTCAAGAGCCGGGAAAATGTTCCAAGTTTAATTTGTTGGAGACATGACGGCCCGCCCAGTATCCCAGGCTGGTATCGCGAAGATTGACTAGCTAGCTGAGAAGCTTAGACAGCGGGGAGTTTCGGCGCCTCTACTAAGAAGAACTTAGGAAATTTTCTACAACGCCGGTGCGTTGGTTATGTGTTTAAGTTTTATTATGTTTCTCTTATGTGAACTTAGCAAGTCCGTTCATCGTTCTGAGTACGAGCCCAACCCGAAAGTCGACAGAGCATACTAGGTGAAGGATAATCAACGAAGTTAATTAATTATGGGAATGCGAGTTGCAAATTTTAATTAAGTAAAATTAATTAAAACTCTCCGACAGAGAGCGCTCTTGACCTTGTCTTATGACAAAGGTTCAAGAGACTTAATTAAACTAAATGCCTAATGCAAGGAAAATGCAAACTAGCTATGCTCTCCGATAGAGAGTGCTCTTGACTTGAGTTATTGCAAGTTCAAGAGACTCAGTTAATTAATTGATTAAACTTAAGAAAAAAGCTAAACTACCCAAGAGTCTCTTTCAGGTTTTTTAGGCCCTAATCGGGAAAGCATGGGGGTAAGTAAACAAAAACAAATGAAAAGCAAACTCTCCGATAGAGAGCACTCTTGATCCACAAAGTGAGATTCAAGGGATTTTGATAATTTTAGGGTTTTGCAATATTATATCAAAAAAAGTAAACAAAACTTTGCTCTAGCTAAGTAAATAAATAAAGAAACTTTTTTACTTTTTCTATTTTATGCAAGATGAACTTTTCCAGAAATAAACTATCTAACTTCAATGAAAAAACCAAACTTTACCAATTTGAAACTATTCTATCCTATTCTACTTTTAGCAATTTATTAAACAAATATACAAGCATGAAAAATGGATGATACAAGCTTCCCCCAAATGGGGGAAGAGGGGTGTGGGAGCCGTAATCCCACTCGCTCTTTATTAACATTTTTACAATATTTTTTGATGTGTTTTGCCTCCTCTTGAATGAGCAAGGTGAGAAAGGGAAAGCAAGAAGAGGGAGGTGTTTTGGTCTTTTTCGCTCTTTGTTTGCTCCTTTGCTTGCTTATGGCCTTTGGGCTCTTTTTGACTTCCCTGAAAACAAGAGCTTTGAACACTAACTTGTTATATGTTAGTTCAAAAAATGAAACAAAACTAGATCTATAAACTAACTCTAAAGAAACCAAGCTTCTACAATGTAACCAGAGGGAAGTAGATAGAAGAAGAAGTTACAAAATGGAAAAGAAAAAGACAGAAAGAGGGCTGAAACAAAGGCAAAAGAGGGTAGCAAACTAAAGTGAAAGAGGGCTGCAAAAGAGTGAAAGAGGGCTGCAAAAGAGTGAAAGAGGGTTGCAAAAAAGGGTGAAGAACTCTGCAAACTAAGGCCAAAAGAGGGCTGCAAACTAGAAGAACAAAGAGAAAAAGAGTGCAGCGAAAGAGGCGAAGAAAGAGGCTGCAAACTAAAGTGAAAGAAGGCTGCAAACTAGCAAAGAGGATAGCCAACAAGGGCATACGGTTTGGTGAAAGATAAGTAACTTAAGATCCAAACCTTGCCTAACCCCAAAAAATGGAAATTTTACTTCAAAAGATGAATAAAAGTAGGCAGGAACTGGTTAAACCTATGGATCTTTGAAAGACACTTGGATCTCGTATAGCATGCAATTATTGGAAATTTGTACTTGACTCCAAGAGAAGAAGATGCAACTGAGCTCAAACTTCTGCTTGGTTGGATGAAATGATTTGCAAAATAACAACTCATAGACTTGCCAAACGAAGGATTAGATCATGTATTGTTCACAAATCGAAATAAAAAAGTAGCATGAAATATAACTAAATAAACAATGCTTCTTTTTCAATCTCTAAAAGCAAATCAATAAACAGACAACTTGAAAACTACAAATACCTGTTCTTATGTGCTTGCAAAAGCCTTCTAAAGCATAGATTCATAATCTCAAATAGACAAGAAAGAGAAAAATTAAAACAACATCACCTCATCCATCAAGTGCAATCATCCACAGTGTCACACTACATGATCCTCCAAATCCTTAATTTTATTCCAATGGTTGCATGAAAGCAACAAGCATTTACAAAGTTTCACCAGAGTTTCTCTACACAAAATATCCACCTTGATAGAGCTGAAAGAGCCTCTATTTATACAATGAATGAAGACCAAAACCCTAATCACCACACCACGCAGGGAGGGTGCAAACCCTAATCATCCAGCCATGCCTGATGAGCCAAACCCAAAGATGAAGAGTTAAGAGTGAGGGGAGGCCTCTACCTAGGCAAGGAGCCCCCACTCCAACCCTAATCACTCCAACCACCCTCCAAACGTGGCCTCCATAAGCAAATGCATGAGGTTCCAGAGCTGGGGCATGAGGAGGAGAGAGAGCACGCGTGAGGGTAAAGAGAGGTAGGCGTGAAGGCTTGGAGAGGCTCAGAACTAGCTAAGGAGGAGCCCATACCTAGCAATCCATCAATACATGTCTCAGTTAAACCTCAATCAAATCACCCGGCAAATGAGCAAGCTCCAACTCACCCAAGCGTGGTCATCACTGAAGGAGGCGAATTGACCGAGTGGATGAGGACTCAATGCTCACTAAATGCTGACTGAAGCTGAGTTCTGTTAACTCCAATCATCATTAATGCGAGATGTCTTGTCATTCTGTATTTCATTTCGTTGAATTCGGATTAATTTGGAGAGATTTGGATTTTCTCCAAAATAATCATTTTAATTAATTAATCAATATTTTCCCCAAAACTGACTTTTTTGAGAAAATATGAGTTATGTGGCCGAATGATGATCTGAAACTTGGATCTGGCTGGCTGGCTGATCATGAATGATTTTTGGCTTAAGGTTAGAGCCTTCAATCACTGAATTCGGGTTTCGAATGACTAACTTATTACAAATTGAATTTTTCCATTTAAATTATGGAAAAATTTAATTAAAAACTTAGGAAAAATTAAAAAATTAAAAAAATTAAAAATAAAAATTTTAATGCGTCTGGTAAATTTTTTTCGGAATTTTTTTTGAGGGTCCTAGTGACTTAGGACATGACCATAGTCTATTCTAACAATGTCTAATAGGTTTATATATACTCAATTGGGCTCTAATAACCCCCCAAGGCCCAGAATTCAAAATCGGGCATTCCAGCTTTGGAGGAAGCAGGAGAAAACCTTGTCAATTATACTCGGCTATAGGCAAAGCATAATTGTCAAGAGCAAAAACTCCCTGGAATACCTTAGTTGAAATTCTACGTCTTAGGAGACCGAACCACTCAAAACACCCTACTAGCACATTTTATTACAAACTGTTGATTAATTTGTCATTCATGCCAACTATTGAGTCCTTGGTGCCCCTTGTGGCGCCCCTGAGGGTTAGTGTTTAGTTTGTGGTTGTTTTGTGCAAGAGGAGCCCTTTTGACCTTGTCCAAGCCCAAGCTTGAAGCCCTTGGAGGCCTTGGAACAATGACAAAAGCCCTGGTTACCCATTGACTTGCTCAAGTGCCCCTAAGTTGTATCTTGGTCCCATTTGAGTCCATTGTCGAGTTCCTTACTCATGGTTGATATTTGGTTACTAGTCTTTGTGCTGCTTGTTATGCTTGTACTTGTCTTAGTCTCTTGATTGGTGGTTGGATGGATGATGTGGCTCATGTGTGTAAAGTATTTGATGTGTTGATGGTGAATCCCGTTGCTTGCGTTGGATGGTCTTGAGATTGTTAAGTTCTTGTGAGGTCATTGAGTCCACAATCTTAGATCTTGATACTCTTGCATGTGGAGACTTAGGTGTTGGAACCCACACTGATGGTGGTATATTGGAATCCATTCTTATGGGGTCTTTGGTGTCCTTGAAAGTTTAAGTCTTGAACCCACATAAATGTTTTGATGTCCCTTGGACGCTATATGGTCATTGCCATGCAGTAGCCTTATGATCATGCATATGAAGCCCATAAGGTGTTGCAAACTAGTGGTGAGGTCTTTGTACCCCTCTTTTGGGGTGTTGGTACTCTTATAGTGATGAAGATATATAGTGGAACCATTGGATATGTTTTTAATGATATGGAGACCTTGAACCATGATGATGTATGGTCCTATTTGTGGTTATATGGATATTTGGATTTAGATGGAGGTAGAGCCCATGGACGTGCCTTGATATGCTAAAGAAGACTTTGAAACTCTTATAGTTGGTGGTATGGTCTTTTGCACCCTCATGTGTGGGGTCTTTGATATCCTGCACAAATTGAGGATTTTAAGGGTATTGGACCATGGGATTGCAAATAAACCCATCATGGGGAGATAGCACTTGCCGTTCCATTTCCAACGGTAGGTGGCATGTCACATGGCTCCTTACGGTTGAAGAGATATGAATTTTTGAAGTTGGGCTACCCCACCTTTTTGGGTGAGCCAACTAAACAAAATAGAATTTAATTATTTGTAATTTTGAATTGCATGTCAGCTCAAGGTAATATTTTTTCTCTACAACCCATATAAATAGAATATCAAGCATTTCATTTTTTCATCACCACTTCTCTTACGAATTTCGCACATTTTGGAGAAAAGTGCGAAATTGTGTGACAGAAAAATTTCTGGGCATCTTCACTAAAATAGGCATAACTTTCTCATACGAAATCAGAATTACAATTTTTTTGGCTCGTTGGAAATCTTGTTACGAGGGCTGTGTGATGACAGGATATAGAGTTTCTTTTGGGTTTTCTACTTTTTCTCCATCTTGTTATCTTCAATAAGGTATGGTTCGTGCTTCATGGTTTCTCTTGTAATGGCACATGTCTCTCATGGATATAGAGTTCATCTTTGATCTTAGTATGTGTGGCTATATATTGGTATATCTCTTTAAAGTCATTCAATATGTTATGGAAGCTATGGTGATGGTTTTCTTGGCATATACCTTGATGTGATATTGATATAGAT
>LPNX010182960.1:0-50344 GCA_001517045.1 Pseudotsuga menziesii
TGGCGCCCAAGCGGGGTGCCCGGGAGGAGGGGGAAGATGAGGGTTTTTTTTTAAATAAATTTAATTAATTTTTAATATTCTTTAGGGTGTGGGGAGGTGAAGGGGTTGATGATAAAAAAAAATTTAGAACATGGGTGGAGGGTAAAAAAAAAATAAGGAAAGGGGCATGGGTAGGTTTGGTAAAAAAAAATAGTTTCTATTTTAAACCCAAAACGAATATTCTTAGAATAAGGGGCAAGCCTTGTGGAATAAGGAGAAAGCCTTGCCTCGATTAATAATACACGAATTTAAAAAAAAAAACGTTTAAAAAAATATAAAACTAACGAGGAAAGTGGTAGAGCCTCCTCTGTTGAATATGCTCGAAGTTCCTCTCTGCAATCTTCCCGTTCTTCCTGAAAACCTTCATGAATTGCTCCAAAGACTAAACAATCATGTATTAATAAGATATATTAGGTTTAATTTTACCATTCTTAAGAATGTTAAAAAAACAAAAATGTAAAAGAATAAAGCAATAAAACACATTACTAAATTAATAAAGCCATAAAACAATCATTACTAAATTAATAAAAAAATAAAATTACTAACCTTGCAAGTGTTACTAAATTGCTCTCAAATAGATGATGAATAATAGGAAATCTAAAATGTTTATTTAGCGTAGAGTAAGTTTAACATTATTTTTTTTACCAATGTGGGATAAATAGATGATGAATAGTAGGAAATCTAAAATGTTTATTTAGCATAGAGTAAGTTTAACATTACTTTTTTACCAATGTGGGATAAGAAAAGGAAAGTAGTTACATCATTATTATTAAATTTATATAAGATAGGTTAAAATTAAATAATTACTAATATTATGAATGTTGGGTAACAAAAATGAAAATAATTATTGTTTTGTTACAAATTGTGAATAAAAAATACTGTGAGAAATTTTATTAGTCTTAAATGTCTCGATAGAAATATGTAATTAGTTATTATATTATTTCAATTCTTTTAATATCATATGAATGTGCGCTTTAATTTTGTAGGGAAATTTTGGAGGGAAAATTATGAACGAAAATTTTGGAGGGAATATTTTGGAGGGATATTTTCGTTCTCATAGCTATAAGATTGTCGGTCGACAGTTGCACCATTCTACTTTTTGGTGAGGAATGTGGTAAAATTTCTTTGCAGTTGTGCGATACAGAGTTTTCTATAATTCTATCTTTTAGTGAGAAGTCATGGACTCATCTAAAGAAAATTCCAATGTCAATGAAGAAAAGTACAGTTCATCTAGCCAAGATACTGGCAGTGCAAGCAATGTAATCAAGCATGTTATTCGAGAAATTCCTAGTTATGAAGATTTTGAAGACACTAGTAAAGAAGAGAAAGAATGTGATGATGATGAAGAGGTTCCTCCAAGTGGGGATCTTAAAGACAGCAAACAATATGATGACAATTTTCCTCCCAGTGAGGATTTTCAAGGCACCAATGATGATTTACCTAAAAGCGAGGATTTTCAAGGCACCAAAGATGATTTTCCTTCAAGCAAAGATTTTCCTCCTAGCAAGGATTTTTGTGGGATTTATGATGATATTCGTCCCAGTGAGGATTTTAATGGGACGGATGATGATTCTGGTGAGGAAGAAGACATCAATAATGGTGAAAATGATTTTCCTCAAAGCGAGGATTTCAATGGAAGAAATGATGACTTTTCTCCAAGCGAGGATTTGAATGTCACAGATGACGAGTTTCCTCCAAGCGAGGATTTCAATGGAACGGATGATGAGTTTCCTCCAAGCGAGGATTTCAATGGAACGGATGATGAGTTTCCTCCAAGCGAGGATTTCAATGGAACGGATGATGAGTTTCCTCCAAGCAATGATTTCAATGGCATCGATGACGAGTTTCCTCCAAGCGAGGATTTCAATGGAACAGATGATGAGTTTCCTCCAAGCGAGGATTTCAATGGCATCGATGATGAGTTACCTCCAAGCGAGGATTTCAATGGCACCGATGATGACTTACCTCCAAGCGAGGATTTCAATGGCAATGATGGTGACTATCATCCAAGCGAGGATTTCAATGGCACTGATGATGATTTTCCTCCAAGTGAAGATTTCAATGGAACCGATGATGATTTCTCTCCGAGCGAGGATTTCAATGGCATCGATGATCATTCTGTTGATGATGAAGCCACCAATGATGAAGACAGTGATTCTCCTTTCAGTGAAGAATTTAGTGGCACAAATAATGTTGATGGTGACATTGATCTGGCAGCAAGTGATCATGACAATAATTTTCATAATGAATTTGGTGATGAAATTTTCAATGAGGGGGGTCATATGCATCACAATGAAAACAATCATCCTGCTGAGGATGTTGTTGCAGACATAATGGTTTAGGAGATCCAGCGACAGAATCCAATGTAGAGCAGGATTAAGTGTAGGACTAGACCTTTTTATGTCAATCCAAAGCATTCCAGTTATACAAGGTCTAGGAAAGAATTGCTCACAAGTCCAAGTTCCATTACTCATTTGATTTCGAGTGAGTGCTGACACAAAATTTGTTTGAAAATTTTAGGCTACAATTATGTCTTGGAGAGAAGGAAGATGTATCCTTCAATGAACAAAAGCATACAAAATTCATATTTAGTGGGGTGCATGATTTCTACCAGGACAGGCTATGATTATCGCGTTGGAATAATTATGCTTTGTAGAAAGGAATTCAAACGGATTCACTCAATTGGTAATCTTCGATTATCAAGAATCCAAACAAGACTAGAAAATGATCCTACATTTTACACTGACGATTATCAAGGACGAATCACTGGGCCATCAACACACATTGCAATATCATGGATGCATGATTTATTTTCCAAGCATGCAGAGAGTATGCCAAATAGAGAAACAATACACATTCCAGATAATTTCACAAGGCAGGAAATCTACAACTTATACAAGGATTATGTTCAAGGTGGTCAAGGAAATGACAACTTCATCAGATATGCATATTTCACAAGAGTATGGAAACAGAACTTCAACAACGTCCGCATTCCAAAAAGGTCAAGGATGGGGGTCTGTAGTACATGTGCTTCTCTTAAAGAAAGAAGCGATAGATCAGAAGGGATAGAAAGAGGCATGTTTACAAAACAAAAAAAACAAATAGATAATTGTCAATTATTGAATCTAGTTAACAATATTTTTTGTTATGTTGTTTGTAGATTCCATAATCAATGCACTGCAAGAACATCGCAATCAACAATCAAATGAACGGAAAAAATTGTACAAACATTGCAAGAAGTGTTACGATGCTCCACATAAGTATATGGGTTTGATAATTGATGGCATGGATCAGAAAAAAACACTCTTGCCATATTTTGTCTATTTGCAAAGAATTTAAAGGAGGATAATTTTATTCAGTTTCACTTGGTTGGGTGTATGGTTTTTAATGGTGAAATGATTCCAAGGGTTTACTTTACAGCTCCAAATATTCACAATGATGCAAATTTGACCATCAGCATAATTCACCATGTCATTACTCATTGGCCTGGTGATCTTCCAGAAGTTCTATATCTACAATTGGACAACATAAGCCGGGAAAACAAAAACCAGGTCGTGTTTGGTTATCTAAGCATGCTTGTGGAATTGGGTATTTTTAAGAAGGTACAAGTTGGGTTCCTTCTTGTTGGGAATACACATGATCATATTGATCAAATTTTTAGCCATTTTGCAATGACATTGAGGAGGAAGAAAGTTGGGAGCCTGCCATCGTTGATTGAAATTATAGGGAAAGCAAACCATCCAGAGCCTACTGTACAGAAATTGGAAGAAACTGTTGACATGCAAATATTTCTGTTTGGATCGCATGGTGAGGAAAGGTGCATTGAAAAAATTAATAACATTAGCTTTCAGCATCAATTTCGTATAAAAAATATTGATGGAAAAACACTATTGTGGGGCAAGAAGTACTCAACTAGCACAGAATGGGGGGCCTTCATCAGGTTTGGCATTTTTGAAATTCATCCCAAGTCGTCAAATGTATGCTTCAAATTTATTGTTATTGCAATCATATACAGAGATTCATAATGCAAGGCGACATAGTAGAGATGTTGATTCTTCTTAATGCTTGGAAGAAATCAAAAAGTCTATTGAAGATACATATGAGTACTTTGATGTTGCTGATTCCATTTGGTGGGAGTCTTTTTTCATAGAGCAGAGTGACATAATTTCAAACTCTACAAATGGAGATATATTTTTGAAGACTCCATTTGCTTGGCCACAAATTTTATCAAATGAAAATGAGGTAACAAATGTTGAACCTCGAGCTCTTGAGTTTTCTCAAGTAGAGGAAAGAGAAATGTATATTGGCTGTAGAAGATCATCCGCAAAGCGTTGAGAGATGGAATACCTTTACAGGGGCTCAGTACAAGATATCAACGAGGGTTGCATGATTGCAGTTTTGGCTACAAATGATCCACGTCAATATCCATTATGGATTGCAAAAGCTATGAAGGTCAATAAAGAAAATAGAGAAGTAGTATCAGTAGAAGTACATTGGTATGCAACAGATACACACCCATTTGATGGTGTGTACAAGGAAGAGATGGTGGTTGAGAAAAAGGTTTACAGAAAGAGAAACAAAAAGGGTCAAAAAATAAATCGCCGCCGCATTGACATCTTGAAATTAGAGGAAGTTGATATACTTGTTTATGATTTCAAGTTGACAAAGAAAGACACTCTCCGCTCCAAGACTATAGAGATTAGCAAGATGGGAGTCTGTTAAACCAAGCCGTAGATCCCGAAGGAATATGACATCTGAAATGATGGGCATAGATGTAGACTCAGATGGTGCGCCCATTGATAATAGGGAAGAGTATGGGTCATCTACATCTTCATCAAGTCCTTCATCTGCAGAAAATGTAGATTTTGATGGGGTGTCAGAATCCATGGATGAATTTGAAGAAGCAGTGTAGATGCTTTTTATTAGTATGATTTTTTTAATTGAAACTCTACAGGAGTTTTTGATGATGGGGTGTCATAATCCATGGATGAATTTGAAGAGGCAGTTAGATGCTTTTTACTAGTATGATTTTTGTAATTGAAACTCTCGAGGAGTTTTTGAATATTTATATGAACCATTTGTTCTTGTATGGTCTAATATATTATCTCATTATGAATCACATCATAATTTATTTGTTTCTATATGGTTATAATGGTGAAATTATTAGAGAAATTTGTTTTTTCTTTAATATGCAATTTTCTAGAAAGTTGTAATTTATCTCTTCAAGAATTTTTCTTTTTTTCCAATTTAAGGTTGATTTTAAAGTTTTGTTAAACAACAATATGGGATGTTTAGTCCATGGCTCTATTTTTTACCCTAAAAAAATGTGTATACTGGTATCAACACTTTTCTATTTGGGGGGTGTTTTTGGTGTTTTTTTTGCAAAAAATATCGTTTTTATGGGTAGAGTTCTCATTCATAGTATATAGTTCTCGTTTCATAGTATAAGTGGTTTGTGGAGCTGATTACAACTCTCAAGAGCTTTCACATCATTTGATCTCAATTGTTCTACATGGTCCTAGATTCCATCCTTCACTTGTCCTTGATCTAGGTGAGCATCTTTCTATCCTTCCCAAGAAGAATATTCCTCCAAACATTAACATTTACTTTAGAGCAACATCAACAACATTTTTTATTTTCCTCTCATTTCCTATCTTGAGGGAGGATTTTCCCCATGTGGTTTTGCATCTTTATTTAGCTTTTTCAGACATAATAATTGTTAAAGGGTGACAATATCCTTGTTGTTGGGCCCTATATACACCTTTATTTTTGACATACCATCATAAAGTCAGAATTAATGGGGGCTGTTGGAATATATTAAACCAACTCAATACTTAGGATAAAATAATTAATCATTAGTTGATTAATTATCTACCTACTAACTTAATAAGTTTGCATCCGCTTGCACCTTAAAGTCAACACATGCCATTTATACCCCAGGAATGCTTTATTTCTGATTTTGGGTAGATCTTGACCACTTTATTGACTCCCGAAATAAGTAAAAATGATTTACAGCAGATTCTACTTTATTATGTTTTATCCTTCTTTTATGTGGATAAGGTAAAGTTAGTAAACTATAAAAATGGGTTCTTTTGTTTCCAACCCATCCTTCATTACTTTCCTCCATTTTCCAGGATTAGTATTTTTTTCCGTCACTCTTGACAACTCACTCATGATTTTGCTAATTCATGAGGTCCTTAACTGATTTGAGAAGTGCTTTAGCCACCTATCAGGGTTTACCATATTTTGGTAAGTCATCCTTTTTGATATTTATGAGTTGTCTCCATACAACTCTATTTTCCTTTATAAGGATGTATTAACATTGTAAAAATATAAATTATCATTTATTGATCATTCATTATTGTGTGTTCATTGTTCCTCTTCTTCTCTCATTATGCTAATTATCTATAATTCCTAGTGAGGTTAATTATGTGCTTAGATTCTTAGCTTTTTTATGGAATTCTTGCTACCATCAATGATTCATAATTCCAACACTTTGTGGGTTGAATAAGTTACGAGAGTCCAAATGACCCTTTCAATGGTCATTTTTGTTTATTGAGGTCATGGTATTCCAATAGAAGGTTTAGAAACCCCATAGGTGATGTGATGATGTATCTCGATCCTTTGAGATATCTTGGTTTGGTTGAGGTGGTTGAATAAGAGTATGACTCCCCTTTCTTGATGAAGAACCCCCGATGATTCCCTTGGACACATATTTGATGGATTAATTGTCCTTGGCCCGTTAAAGGTGGTCATGTGGTCATTAATGACTTGATGAAGACTTGGAACCCTTGATTAAGATATTGATGCCCATGTATCCATTTTTGGGGTCATGGAACCATTGGATTTGTTAATTATGCATGAACAGGTTTGGAACCCACATAAATGGAGGTATGATGACCCTTGGACACTATATGAACATTGATGGTGTATTTGGAAATAATTTGAGTTTTGGAATCCACATATATGGTGGTTTGCAATCCCATGATTGTCAGAGCCTTTGATATGATAGAATCTTTGGTCATGGTTCCCTCATCAGTTGGTGATGGATTCCTATGTGGTGGGCTTGAATTCCATGGATAGTATCTTGTTTAAATATTATATGATATCTTCGAAAGAGTCCTTCAAACCCTTGCATGTGGTGGCTTGGGTCTTAAACTATGGTGATGTATGGTCCTATTTGTTGTTTCATGGCTATTGGGATGTATATGGAGGTAGATCCCATATACATTCCTTAATATGTTGAAGAATACTTTGAAACTCTTGTATTTGGTGGTATGTTCTTTGGAACCCTCATGTGTGGGGTCCTTGATGTCCTTGAAATATTGAAGCAATTAAGGGTATTAGAATAAGAATTTGCAAATTAACCCATCATAGGGAGATATTCCTCATCAATCCATTTCCTTTGATGCATTGAGAATATTCTAACTTCTTATGGTTGAAAATATATGACTTTTTTTAAGTTGGTGCAATCCACCTTTTTTCGTGAGCTGACCAAACAAAACAGAATTTAATTATTTGTAATTTTGAATTACATGTTAGACCAAGGTAATAACTTTCCTCAACAACATATATAAATGGAATATTAAACATTTTATTTTTTCATCATCAATTATCTCAGGAATTTTGCAACTCTCGAATAAAAGTGCAAAATATTGTGACGGGGAAATTTTTGGGCATCCTCCGTAAAATTGGCATAACTTTCTCATACAAAATTGGAATTACCGAATTCTTGGCTCATTTGAATTCTTGTTACAAGGGATATGTGATGAAATTATCTAGATTTTATTTTGGTTTATCTAATGTTTCTTCATCTTACGCTCTTCAAAAAGTTATGGATCATGCTTCTGGGTTTCTCTTGTGATGGCACATGTCTCTCATGGATATAAATCATCTTTGATCTTAGTATGTGAGGCTATATATTGGTATATACCTTTGAATTCATTGAATATCCTATCGAGGCTATGGTGATGGTTATCTTGGCGTGACCTTGATATAGGTATTGATGATTATCTTAGATGTTGTTGGCATAGATCTTGGTGTTTATCTTGATTGTTGTATAGTGTAGTGTTGAATGAAAAGTTGAGATGTATGTAATATATATTGTAAGTGATTTATTTGATCAACCTAAGTGTTTTCTTTGAAAACTAGTTTGACAAGTGTTGATCATTATGTTTTTTACCTAAGTCGAGTTGGATGGTTATTGACTATTAATGACAACATTTGGCAATATTGTAAGTGACTATTTTCTTGATATTTGTTTTTAAGACTTGATCATTTTGTGTCTAAGAGTTTATGATATTGATTGAGTTTAACATAGTTGGTTAAGTTTTGGCTGAGGTTAGTTTCTTTAGGTATATCATGTTTAACTGTCAAGTATTCCTTGACTGTGATTGAGGTTGGTTGTGTGTCATTGAGTTGAGTGTGATTGGGAAAATTATGTTTGAACTTATGTGAATTATCTTTTTTTCTCAAATGTGTATCTTGATGAACTAGGAAAAAGAAGAAGGGCTAGTTGACTGTCATAGAACATGATTGGATTAACACAGGTATATGATTGATTTGGAATAGGTAAACAAGCATATTGGTACAGGTTGGATCAATTTAGAAAGATTAACATAATTTTTATTATATGCAGTTGGTTTGACATAGATTGGTTGAGTTGTTTGAGCAGTTAGTTTTCCCTACGAGGACTACATTTAGTGTGCAGACTCAAATTGAATGAGTCAGATGATGTGAGAAACATATTGATTGGTACAATTTGATTGGACATGTTGATTGTACAGGTTGATGAGCCATTAGATAAAATTTCAACTCAAAATGGGCCTTCTAAAGAAAATTAATAAAAAAATAATTAAAAAATATTATTTATTAATTTTGAAGAAACAAAAGAAAAAACACTGCGTTTTTGTCTGTATTTTTGACGTATCTCCCTATGTTTTTACTCAAATTTCAATAGGGAGAGATCGTTGGATGCAGAATTAAATTCTGCATCCAACAAGTACCCTCTTGTCATAATTTTGGGGTAGTGGGTGCTCGTTGGATGTGATATTTTATTCCTCATCCAATGAGCTATCACGATCAAAATTTGAGTAAAAAAATAGGGAGATATGTCAAAAATATGAACAAAAAAAATAGTTTATTTTATGATACCTATCCCTAAATTTATATTAAAAAAATGTTTAAGAACTATACGATTTTTCAAATTTCAATCAATTTCATTGGCTAACAAATGATGAGATGGAATTTAAATTAGAGTTAAAAGGCCCATTTTGAGTTGAAATTTCCTCTAATGACTGTGATAAAATGGAAAATAATCAGTTGATGAGTAGAGGTCAGATGATTAGAAGTGGTTATTAGTGCTAGTGGTTGTGTAGTGTGGTACAGATTGTGCATAGTAGTACATGCATTGAATAGAAGTTTCGAATGATCAGTGCGGTCTTGGTTCAACAATTTTTATCTTCATATCACGGTGGCAAGATGGGGAAATGGAAGGGGTGTTGTATCATGCTTTCAATTGTAGCCGAAAAACTAGGGAATCATAAATTCCTTCAAGTTGAATCCTCCTTCTAGTTGTAGCTACAGAAATGAAGTCATTATAATAAGGGGTTTTTTTTTCCTTCCAGTCATTCTGGAAAACTATTATAAAGGTTTTTGTGGTTTTTCACCTAGGACTTGGGTTTCTAGGTAAAATATGGTGTTCTATGTTTCCTATTATGCTTTTGAATAATTGTTAATTGTTAATAAAAATAGAAAAGTAATAGAATATGTGCATAGTGATTCACCCACCCCTCTCAGTGTAACTCGTGTGTCCAACAATGACCTCCTAAGCTAGGAAAATACAAAATAAAGTATGTGGACTAAGGGAGGAAAAATTAATAATCCTAACACTCCGACCATACCGAATAAAAGCATAAATAATTGGAAGAATTGAAACCCTCGCCCCTTTTTACTCACATCCTCTTTCCTCCAACCCTTTTAACAAAATGGTTAGTGCGTGAAATTGGTGGACCTTTTAGATGCAACTGACTTTTTATAAAAGTAATGATTTTTTTACTATGGTTTTTTCTTCTCAACAATTTCTTTAGAAAATTAAATATTTCACTAATAGACACTTACATATACATGGTATAAAAACATCAAAACCATCATCACTACACTAAGACCTTTAAAATTTGCACAAATATTTGTTGTAATGTAATAACCAAAACACTTGGGAACTACCACGTTCGACCCAACCATGACCTGGGACCATTTCTAGTTTTCATCCATATTTCCTCGAGCTGGGTCCAACATCCAAGTATATTAGAGCTCCTAAGGTGAGGTTTCCATAACTGGGATATCAGATATGAATCAATTCTCCTTTTCCCTCTTAGGAAAATGTTCTCCAAGAACTCTCTTGAGAATAAAGAAGCAGAAATAATGAATCAACAAAAAGATGGAAGAGATCCCCAAGCCTCTCTTTGGCTGGGGTCTTTATAGGAAGTCTTTTAAGTCAAAGGGGTAGTTAAATAAGGAATCATTTGATTTTTTGATTTAACCCTTTTATTTAATTTGGGAACTTTTAATATTTAACTTAGAAACTTTTAACTAGTTTCTATTTGGACTTTTGTAGGTATTATACTATTTAATTTTTTTTGAGTGATTATAATAATAAATGGAGCCTCTCTTTCTTTCTCATACTTTTATTATATATATATATTATTTGTTAACATTTTTATTTAGGTATCATATAACATCATTCGTAAACGTATGACACTTTCTTCATTAAGGCTGTGATGTAGGTGGTTAGGTCTAGCAGGCTAGGAAACTCTAAACATCCTTGCATGTTCGATTCCCTCGTATAACATGGTAGTTCTTCAATACTTGATTCAATAGAGAAATTTGATATTTCATTTAATCACTTATAAATAAGTGAGATGAGATCAATATTTTACTCAAGTCATTTTCACTAGACATCATTAATTCTTTTCAGTAACTCCTAGAGCTTATCAGAGCCCATACTCGATGCTGAAAACAGGGAGTTACAAACTTAGTGCAATTACAGATCTCCTCGCTCAACACTAATGCTAGGATATACTTGTAGGATACACCTAGGAATAAAATGGCCAAGGATCCAACGTTTAAGAGCTTATGCTCAACATCAACTTGGAAGGCTCTAGGGATTATGCCCAACTCTTCCAATTATATTTTCACGTGCTTCAAAGGTTCCTTCTCAACAAAAAGGTTTTCATATTTTATGTGTTCCATAGCTCCTTTCTCAACACAACATAAACACTCATGCGCTCCAGAGCTTCTCTCTCAACACAAACATTTGAATACTTATGTGCTCCAGGGCTCCTCGTTCGACACAAAACATCTCTTCAATGATGTGCTTTAGGGTCTACACCAAACATATAAAATCATACATAAAACATATGTAACTGGCTTAAAACCACTATATCAAACAAATCATCATGTTCATATGTAGTGGGGTCCTAGACCCAATATATCAAAAAAAAAGAAATATCAAAGTAACATCATAGTCAACGAGGCTTATTCCCATAAGTGTTAGGTCTGAATTCGAGATATTTAATCCCTCCCCACTTAGAAAAACACCATCACTGGTGATCCAGGGACTCAGAATGAGATAATGAAACAACGAGGGGTAATCCTTTCTCATGGTGGCTTCATTCTCCCAAGTAGCCTCATCGGCTTTGAAGTGTTTCCATTGCACTTTGAACTGGACTATGGTGCACTTCCTAAGTTGTACCTCTCTCTTGTCCAAAATATGAAGAGGTTCAAGGTAAAACTTCCCTTCAGGTTCCACTTGTAGTAAGGACGAATCAATCACATGTTTAGTATCATAAACATATTTCTTTAATAATGATGAATGGAAAACATTATGGACTCTTATGTGAGTGGGTAATTCTAGTTCATATGCCACTAGCCCTCTCTTGGACAATATCTCTAAGGGTCCACAAAATATAGGTGCTAACTTACCACACCTTCCCATGCTCAACGAGCTTTATTTTTCTTTTACTTTCAAGTAAACATGGTCACCTAGCTACTTGATAATATTTATCTTTTATTTTCTTATCCGCGTAGACTTTTTGGTGGCCTTATACTTATTTAAGGTTCACTTGGACCTTGGTAACCAATTGTTACAAGTACTTTAATAGGTCAGGCGCTAACATGATCCGATCCATTGGGCTATCCCAAGTAATTGGTGTTCTACACTTCCGTACAAAGATTACCTCAGAGGGACTCATCTTGGAGGAAGTCTAGTATCCATTGTTACACACAAAATATGCAAGGTCCAGTTAATCTTCCCACTTGGTGGGGTTGTTCATGACATACATCCTAAGCATGTCCTCTATAATCTGGTTTACCCTTTTTTTCTACCCATTTATCTATGGGTGATAAGGAGTACTAAAGTTCAAGTGCGTCTCTAGTCCTACGAATAAGTATCTCCAAAAGTTTCTGGTAAACTTAGTATCTTGATCGGATATGATTTCCTTGGGTATCCAGTGCAATCTAAATATTTCCTTCAAGAAGATATCGACAATGTGTACTTCCTTGTAGGTTGACTTCACTAGAATGAAGTGTGTTTCTTTTGACAATTTGTCAACCACTACAAAGATAGAATCATTTTGTTTCTTACTCTTAGGTGTACCTGTGATAAAATCAATACTAATGACCTCCCACTTCCATTCCAGAACGGGTAATGGTTGTATCAACCCCGAAGGATATTGGTGCCTAGATTTGACTAGCTGTCATTCTTGACATTTTGCAATAAACAACGCTATGTCATCTTTTAACTTAGACCAGAAAAAGTGTGTCTTAATAGCGCATATCATTTTTTGATATCTCGAAATCCTCGAGTAGGGTGCTTGATAAAATTTCCCTTGAGGATGCGGGACCCAATGTCCCCTCCTTCCGGAACCTAAACTCTCTCCTTAGACCATAGCATTCCCGTTTTGTCTACCTTGTAACATTTTTGTCGTTGAAACAACCTGTCCTCTGGGACTTTCTTGAGGATTTCTACATAGAAAGGATCAACTCCGTTGGTCATTTTAATCCTCTCGTGTAAATCCAAATAATATTTACTTAAAGTCACCTCATATATCATATGAGTTTGTCAGCTCAAAGCATCAACAATATTGTTCTCTTTGCCCTTCTACTTTAGCTTGAAATGGTACTCACTGAGGAAATCCAACCATCTGGCTTACCTTCTACTCAGATCCAGTTTCTCAAATAAATATTTCATACTCATATTGTCTGTCTTTAGAAGGAATTTCCTTCCCATGAGGGGTAGTTCTTCTCATGTTCTTTTAGCTTTCGCAATTCATAACAGATCACGTAATCGTTCTACAAGAGGACTCCTCCAAGCCCTTCCTTGCTTGCATTTATGCAAACAACAAAATCCACATCGGGATCTGCAGTGCATAGTATCAGCGTGGTTATCAAAAGTTTCTTAACCTTTTGAAAACTTTCCTCACACTTGGTTGTCCATAAGAACTTATTTTTCTTCTTTTGCAAAGTTGTCACGGGACAAGCTATTCTAAATAATTTCTCAATGAAATTTCGATAATATCCAACTAATCCCAAAAAAGATCTAATGTCGGTGACACTAGTAGGGGTAGGCCAATATTCTATGTATTTAATATTTTCGGGTCCACATCTATCCACGTCTTAGATATGATGTGACCCCAATATTTTATCTGTGGTTTTTAAAAATCACTTTTACTAAACTTGGAATAGAGTTGGTGTTCCCATAACACCTGTATCATTGTGAGGAGGTGTTCCTCGTGCTCCTCTTTATTCCTAGAGTAGAATAGGATGTCGTCTAGAAATACCAAGACAAATTTATCCAGATATTTACTGAATATAGTGTTCATCATACACATAAACCTTATGGGTGCATTCTTCAACTTGAACGACATTACTACAACATCGAAGTGACCATTCCTCGTACAAAAGGAATTTTTGTGAATATCCTCATTGCAAATATATACCTGATGGTACCCATATCATCGGTCCATATTTGAAAAGATATTAGCTCCTACTACTTGATCGAACAAGTCATCGATCCTAGGGAGTGGGTATCGGTTCTTGATAATTATTTTCTTAAGATGATGGTAATTGATGCACATCTACATCATACGATCTTTATTCTTTACGAAAAGTATCAGTGCTCCCCAAGGGGACATAGTTGGTTAGATATATCCTTTCTATATCAATTCCTACAACTGTAGTTTTAGTTCCACCAACTATAGTGCACTCATGCAGTAAGGAGATTTTGAAGCTCGAACTGATACTGGTGTCAGTTCTATGGACAGGTCGTTTCGGAGGTAATCCTGGGATTTCCTCAGTAAGTACGTCCTTGAAATCTACAAGAACTAGAAATTCATCTATATTGTGTTATCTTTCAGTTTCTATGTCTTGGATGTTTAGTGTAAAAATCTTACATCCTTTCCTAATGCACTTCTTTGTGTATAAAGCAGATATCTGCCTTACAGAAACTTTCTTTGATATGCCTTGAATCTTTACTTTATTTCCTTGGCTATCCATACAAAATTTTGACTTGTGTAACCAATCGAACATGACATGGTGTTGTTCCAACTAGTCCATGCCGATAAGTATATCAAAAAATCCTATGCGTAGGATGTTCACATTTACTCTAGTAGGAAAACCATTAAGCTTTACCTCACAATTTTTAACTATTTCTGAAACTTTTTCTTTTGTACCTATGGGTAATTACACCATCCAAGGTTTATCATGTTTAACTTTTCCTAGTTTTCATACATCAACAACTTTAGGTGATACATAGCTCCAGCAAGCTCCTGGGTCAATCAGTATTGAAACATAAGTGTTTAAGATCTTACCTTCTATATCAACCATAGTAGCTTAATGGTCTTTCTGTCAGCCATCCACTATTGGTTCCTCTTGTAATTAGCTTAATGGTCTTTATGTCATCATTTCTCAGTTTCTTTCACGATGGGGAAAGAGAATCATCACTAGAGAGACTATGATAATCTCGGTCTGGAGGTTCAGGTGTATGCTCTTGTTTTCCCTCTTCTCTCAGGTTACTGGCCCAGTTATGATAAAAAAATTCCTGAACCTCTTTGTAGAATGAATGTTTGTTCCCTCCGGTCTTCCTTTTGTCATGTTTCGTGGAAATGCTTAATTAGTTGATTGATGCTCCTTTCATTTATTCATATTATCATCTATGAAAATCTGCAAGTTTGTTTGGAGACTTTGTCTGGTTTTCATTAGATCATAATTAAGATCCACCACCCTTTCTACTTCCTGGGTGGGGGTATTCAACTTCCCTTTCCCGTTGTTATCTTCTTCAATGTTCATGATCTGCACTTTTTCTTTTAAGATCCTGTAATTGCAAATTTTTAATAATAGGAAATTTTTTGTTAGTAAAAAAATTCAAAAACATATTTTATTTTTCTTGAAACGAGTGTCTGGTATGCCCATTTGGTCTATTAGTGTTGAAATTGGGCTCTGATACCACTTGTAATATCCTTAAAATTTGAAAATAAATTTTTTATTAGGCTAGATATTTACTACAAGAGTTGGACATTATCTAATTATGTGGAAAGTTTCATACTGTAATATCCAAAATTTTTGACCTAGAACTTATCGGCATGAGCGTATTGATTATGATGTTACCTTCATATTTTGTTTTGATATATTGGGTCGAAGACCCCACTGCATATGAACATGATGATTTGTTTTATATATTGGGTGTAAGCCAATTATTGATGATATATATGCTTGTTTGTGTTGGGTGTGGACCCTGAAGCACATGATTGATGAGATGTTTTGTGTTGAGCGAGGATCTCTAGACCACATGGGTAATTAATGTTTTTTATTCAGTGAGGAGCTTTGGAGCACATGGGTAATTAATATTTTGTCTTAAGCAAGAATCTTTGGAGCACATGAGTACTTACATTTGTGTTGAGTGAGAAGCTCTGGAACACATGAAAAGATAATCAGAAGTGTTGGGAATAAGCCTTGGATTCTTCCATGTTGATGTTGAGCATAAGATCTGGAGCATCGGATCCTTGGCCATTGTATCCCTAGGTGTATCGTACAAGTACATCCTAGCATTAGTGTTGAGAGAAGAGCTCTGGAATTGCACTAAGTTTGTAACTCCTTGTTTAACCATTGAGTATGGGCTCTGGTAAGGTCTAGGAGTTACTCAAAAGAATTTAATAACTTCCAAGGGAAAGCGACTCAAGAAAAATATTGATCTCATCAGACTTATTTATAAGTGATTAAATGAAATTTTGAATTTATGTATTCTCATCAAATATTGAAGAACTACCATGTTATACAAGGGAATCCAACATGCAAGAATGTTTAGAGTTGCCTATCCTAGTAGACCTAACCATCTACATATTTGACCTTAAGGAATAAGTGTCATAAGTCTAGGGATCATGGTATATGATTACCAAACAAAAATGTTAACAAATGTGATATTATTATGTATTTGATACATGGTATGTATAAGGAATAAATATAGTAATAATATTAATGATGAAATAAAGAAAGAAAAGATCCATCCATTATTATTTATTATTAAAAGATAATAAATAGTACAATACCTACAAAATTCTAATTAGAAACTAGTTGAAAGTTCCTAAGTTAAAGTATTAAAAAATTCCCCAAATTAATTAAAAAGGGTTGAATCAAGAAATCAAGGTTTCTTGATATAACTGTCCCTTTGACTAAAAAGACTGTCTATAAAGTCTCAAGCAAAGGAAAGGCTTGGGGTGCGGATCTATTTTTTCGGAGTCATTATTCTGCCTATTTTTCTCTCAAGTAAATTCTTTGTGAACATTTTTCATGGAAGAAAAAATGAGAACTTATCCAAACTTGAAATACTATATAGGAAACCCTACATTAGGAGCTCTAAGCTACTTGCATGTTAGAGTCCAACTAGGGGGGATCCGGATTGAAACCAGGAATGGTTCTAGGTCATGGTTGGGTGGAACGTGGTAGTTCCCAAGTGATTTTATCATCTAATACAAAGGTTGGATCTGTCTATGAATTGTTAATGATGGCTATTTGAGTGTGCAAGTTCAGCCATTAAAGAAGCATTATATTACAGGTATGAGATCCTATACTACCTATTCTATTTTTTTAGAATAAAAGCTGGATGAATTCAGAAAGGGTTCACATTATATGTTCTAACCCTATGTGTTTTATTTATTTTTAAATATTCTATGGTTTACATTTTAAATTATAACTCTAGGCTATACTTTACTTCTTATGCTAGATTTATCCAGGGTTATTCATTTAGTTTTACTTCTGCAAATTTTAACTCATTTATAAATGTTTATCAAGGGTTTTGCCCCCTAGTTTTATTCTTGTATTACTTTTACTATTGAAACTGTGTTAATTGCAAACTAGGTTTTATTTCAGATCTATTATCTATATGTTCTTTGGCCTATATACTCTACCGATGGATTTCATTTGTCATCAGAGCCATGTCTGAATAATTACTAGTTCAGATCTATGCCACCATTAAAACCTAGATTTAATTTAGTATCATCTACTTCTAATAACAAGAAAAATAACTAAGAATACTATTGGTGTGTGTGTGTGTGTGTGTGTGTGTGTATATACTAACAATTATAAAATAGAATTATAAATCTAGCTATAAACACCATATTAAATCTAAGATAAAAATCAGAGAAGACCTTTCAAGGTCTGCATAACTAAATATACGGTAAATACCAAACCATTTCCATTAAAATAGCATCATCATGAGAAAATAAATAAAGTAAGTATCAATACCATTCATTTTTCAAATGATCAAGTTCATTTTTTCTACATTAAATCCACATCTCTATAATATTATAAAAATGCACCATAAGAATCAAATCCATAAGTTACAAGGCCCGAATAATATCCACATTATAAGTTATACGCAATAATAATTTAAATAATCCTTGAATTTGTTTCATATAAACAATTAAAACCATGTAATTACATTAAGGTCATAGGAACGAGTCCTGTAGACAACCATTTCCATTTTCACTTACATAAACTATGATGCCCTTTGTTTTAAAATCTACAGTAAACATTAATACACAGGAACCAATTTATAAACCTCATCATAATAGTATACACAGTTCAAGTAATTACACAAGAGATGGCAGGAAATGAATCATGTGGGCACTTAAGCCCTAAATCGCAACCACCCATTTATTACAACCCATTGTATCAACAACGACTAGGATTCAAATCCTGTAGAGTCGTTCTACATTTATTAAGGCCACGCTATACACAGAGTGTATGCAGGATGTAACATTAAAATAAATTTTCTACACCGAGGTCGTGAGAACCTCATCCTTCTGCACAACACGCTGTAAACATGGCCCTAGCCCCATCAATAAAATATACAGTCAACTAACTATTTAACCATTTTTTTCGAGTGCATGGAAACTCTGTCATTGACAACTTACAGTAATGGTTTTTCCATTGCAGGGTCTTATACATTAATAATTAACACAGCAAAAGTAACAAAGGTTTTTTCCAACGCATGGTCTTTGCGATATGTTACACATTAATAATTAACACAGTAAAAGTGTACACCCATCTAATCTATCACAATAAGCACGTATATCGCTCATTCCATGCACAACATTGCCTCAAACCATACGCTGTCAAATCTTACAGCCAAGACAATAAATGGAACTATTTATACACAGACTATCCATGAAGGTGAATCCCACATAAAACCCAAGTGCAATAACATCAAACCCAGTATAAATTTATATGCATAGTAATTACACAATCATAGTCAAGTTTACACAATCAAGTTCCATTGGCCATGGCACCATTGCAAGCAATGGTGCTACCACTATGTACAAAAGATAATTCAAAACCCTAAAACTTCATTATCATAATTTGTACACAGAGCCTACCAAGGAACTATGTTCCACTCCACAATCAAATGTCATAATATTAATAAAAAAACCCAAGTCCTTATAACTCAGACTCGAAGGCCAATATTTTCCCATAACTTAAACCCCAACCATGACAAGCTAAACACCCAATATTAAAGCCAAGAGATTGCAAGTATCAACTTTATTAGTAGGCTTACCATAATGGTAATGATAACCCATGGCTTGCTGTCATACTACGAACCTTACATCTCCTCGCGGCCCTATCACATGCAACCACAGAAGATTCGATGAATGAAAAGTATGATATTTGAAAAAAAAAAAAAAACAATAATGTTGTGAAACCAACAAATCCATACCTTTGTTAACCTAGAATTTGCCTTTGCCTACAGCATAGAGACGAGACGAAACAACCAACAAAGAGAACAAAATTACAAGCCCATCATGGAGGAAAACCCTATGTTGGGGCTGCCACAATACGAATTAATGACACCGGCCTAGTGTCCATTATCAATGATAAAACCCACATCTCTATAGTTTGTAAATGACACAATATTGTTTGCACCTTTTCCATTGCATAGTGTTAAAACCCCAATTTGTAACGTTTAGACCATGTTATATATTCACCACTCCAAAGTCTAATGTAGGGTATAAAGTATTATATGCATAGTGTACAATATGATCTAAGCCTTAAACCTTTGCTTAGCATTTTCCCTAGGCAATAAGCTTCAAACAATGGCATATGAAATATGCCATGGTAAACTTGTTTTTCATAAAGTGAAAGATTTGGTCCTTAACCGAGGTTTGTAAACCTGCCATAAGTAATAAAAGACATGTTAATACATTTAATAAGATAAACATGAAATACAAATAGTTTAAGATATGAACAAAATGATTAGTAATATATACTGAATAATAAGCATCACTTAGATAATCAGTCTAGGTCTTAAAAGGAATAATCGTGGTAATTACATTGTCACTAAACCAAGTCTATACACAGCGATACTAAAAATCGATAAGTGTCGCTAGCCACGAGGGTAAGTACAACTGCACGTAAACAAGTTAAGAGCGTTTTAGTTCAAATTGAACAAGGTAAGCTCGCTGGGCAAGTAGAAACTTTACCTCTCAGCCAATAACATGTGAGAGCTAGTCCCGCCACTCTGCCCACTTTGGTCCCAAGAACAAAGCTAAGTTAGAATATGTAAATAATAAGTAAACTCATTTTGATAGTAAAGAAGTATATAATCAAATCAGCTACACATACACAACAATGTATACACATGAGAATAGCTTACTAATCAGATTTAGGACATCATAATGTAAAATGCAGTAACAAACATAACTGAAAGAAAGAAGGTAAAATGTAAGAACAACATATGATAAATCAGTGGTACATTTAGTGTACGTTATATTCTGCAAGAACAATAATGTCCGTGCATACGTAGTTTATACTAGCCTAATAAAAAAAATTATTTTCAATTTTTTGGGACATTACACGTACTTTGTTTAATGTGCTATATTGATGTAAGTTGTTCTTACATCCTTCTTTCATATTTTCACATGTGGTAATTAATGTAATACTTATAATGCAGTGATGCTGATTATTATATTGTTCTATGGTTACACATTTATATGTATGTTAGTAATTTCGATTATATATTCAATGGTTATAAAGTTTGATTACTATTGTATAAACAATTTTGACTTAACTTGTTATTGAAAAAGGGGTGGAGTGGCAAGACTTCTTTCCCTTGTAAACACTTGAGAGGTAACTATTTCTACTTTCCACAACAAGGGTTACTTAGTTCTCACTGAGATAATGCATTTCTTTCCTTATTGTGTGCAAGTGAACTTGACGACGGAAAGTGCTTGTAGAAGTTGAACAAGACATATTGCCCGTTCGTCACTAGCGCTCAGCTTGGGCGACGAGGGACTTCCAGTCCTATCCTAGCGATTACTATAACTGTTGCTAGTTGATATTTACACAAGGATGGATGTTTCACTACCCTATGTTTTACGAGTTACCATCATTGTTGTTACTGACTTTACTACAGTTTTTTAATTACTATTGCATATAATATTTACATGGTACACATTTTATACGGTATTAACAATTGGTATCTTGGTTTGTGTTTGTGGTTTGTGTTTGGGTCCAATGAGTCTACAGAGGGACATAGATGGCCATAAAGGTGTGATCTACCAAGTGTGGTAAAATTGTTTATAACAGATGCCCCCTAATGTGTGACGTCAGAGGGGTTACATGATGGTAAATCTCTACCTCTTGATTATTTTCTTTGCAATACTAATAGACGTTGCCTTTTTTATCTTTGTTGTTGTTATGTTAGTTTTTCATGACTATCCACATTAGTGTCATTCTCATGTGAATAGACGCTTCTTTAAATTCTCTAATGTGTATACCTCCTTGATAGCACTAGTACAAGTTGAGGTTGTTTGAGACAAATTTTAAAGACAAAATTAACATATTATCTTAAATATTTTAGAACAGTTAAGACAATTTTTAAAGACGAAATTAACATATTCTCTTAAATATTTCTTTCTAAATATTTTATGACAGTTAAGACGATTTTTAAGACAATTAGATTAAAAAATACTTGCATTTTTTAATTTCTCATGTTGCTATTTTTTGATCAAAAAACTAAAGCTGATTTTTGGGGAGAAAAAAGGATTTGGGGTTTTACCTTTTGCATGAATATTTTGCTCAACCAGAAGGGTTGTGAGAGATTGGAAATCATCACCCACATGTATTTTGAATGCTCAAGTGGTTATGGTTAAGAGAACTAGGGCAGAGAGTTGGTGGGAAGTTTCAGAAGACAACCAATTTTAAATAATAGAGAAGAACACCATGAAAAGTTGTAAGGATGGAGGTCTCAGGGACGAGGCATCTTGCATGTCTATTAATGACTTGTACAATGCAATCATCTGCCTTGCTCTTCAATTGCTGCTACTTCTGATTAAATTAATTTTATTTCAAAATTTTACCAAGAAGAGAAAATAGTGATGGAAGTAGAAGGTCGGTTTGATGTTGAAGGATGGGATTCCTTAAAAGAGTCAGGCATTTTGTTGCCCTTGAATTTCACTAGCAGGTCCACTCTCTCTTGACTTTTATAACATCTATTGATACCCATTTGCATAAAAAAATTCTTCAATTTTCCTATTGTCGAAATAAGGGACGATTAAAGGTGTTTTACAAGGGTTTTAGAGTTCCTCATTTTGCAAGTTGGTTGTGACCTATCTATTATTAAATCCCAATATGTTATCCTCGTTCTTTAAATTAGGAATTGTTTGATCATTTTTAGTGTTCTATAGTCAATTTTTACTGTTTACCAGTTGTTGTTTTGTTTGCTTTGCATTTTGTATACATCATGATTATTTCCCTGAGAATTTCCATTCAGCGATGGGTTTTTAACCTGTTTATCTTTGTCGCTCATCTATCAACTTTGTATTTTATTTCTTACAGTTATGTTGGAAGATTTCGACGGTCTCCACTATTTATTCTTTTTGGTTTTAAAAATAGTTTTAAAGATTCAACTTGGCAATGTTGGATAGTTAGAAAGTGAGAAGTTGTATCAAATGCTCCTAGGTGATGTTGAGCTATATTTCAGCATTGATCCCTTGAAATGGCATGTGGGAAGAAATTTTCTTGTGATGTTTTTTTGGATTCCAGACATTGATACTTTTAAGCAACCTCATTGAATATTTTAAATTTTTTTCAACTGTTTGTTTGAGTTTATATTTGCTAGTTTTTAAATATTCATCTTTCACCCACCAAACTATTTTCCAGAACCTTGAGTTTCCAAAATTTTTCCCATTTTTCATGATTCTTTCTGAGCTTTTTCCCATATTGTCTCTTCTGATTCCATCTTTCTGAGTGTTTGCATTATTGTTTTTTTTTCTGTTTGTAATGTAAAAGAATTTCAATCTCCCATCTCATAGAGAAATCCTTTCAGTTTTTTTATTGATTGCACTATACATTTGTTCAGGGAGAGTTATCTTGTGGTGGTTGATTTATAACCAAATTTGTAGTCATGAGTTCACTTTACTAGCATTTGAAATTTCCTTAACAGAAAAACTGGCCCAGTGACATTACCTTCAAGATCTTACATTGCATAATTTGTCACACTTGCTTACACCAAGTTCGTAATGACTGGAAATGTTCCCAATATCCAATGGTTTCTAGGTAATGTCTTTATAGTCATCCACCCCATTTGAAGTTAACATTTAAATAGAAATTCAAGTAGAAAATATGCCTAGCAATTCCCGCTCAGTTTAAATTTACTCATCATTTTTTATTTGCAGACACAAAATAGTAGGAACAGTAGTTGAAGTTGATTCAGAAGCAAAGAATTTTACTACTGAGATAAAGTCAGAGTGGGTTGTATGGTTGGGATATTCCATTGTAGTGATTCATGTAGCAAAGGGAAAGAACAATTCTATGAGAAGTTCATTTGGACGTATGGAAGCACTGATGTTGATGGTTCAGACACATTTGGAGGTTACTCATCCTTGATGGTTTGTAACCAAGGTTAATTAATCACTTTTACCGACTCTTCCAATTATTTCCAAATTCCTACAAGGGCTTGTTGATACAATCGATTTGTTTCTTTGCTAATGCCATTATTTTTTATATTTGTCAAATGGAGTTTTCATGGATTGGGTGGTGCGGTTCGTAAGCATATTTGTAGTGAATGTTCAAGAGAAGCTTCCATTCGATGTCGCGGTGCCATTGCTATGTACAGAAATAATGATGTGAAGCCCCATGAAACACTTGCGAATGACAGATCCTGGAAATATCCTTAACATGGTTTGTCTTGGTGGATTGGGACACATAGATTTCAAATTTGGCAAATATTTTAGGTTGCAAATTAGGGTCATCAGTACATCGCCCAACAATGAAAAGGAATCCTAAGATATTTTAGGGGCAGAACATTTCCTCATCAGCAAAGATAAGAAACAAATTCAGGCTGTAGTCGAGTCTCTAGACTATATCATTGACACAGTCTCTGCTAATCATCCACCGAAAAACATCCTTACTTTGCTAAAGGTAGATGGGAAGTTGGTCTTAGTTGGTATTCCTAAAAGTCCTGCTCAATTTGTTGCTAAAGCTGTTGTATTGGGTAAGTAGGTGTTGCCATTTTCTCTTTTAAATTTCCCTGAACTTGGTAAATTTCACTAAAATCGGTAAAGCGTATGCACAAATTTTAATCCAAATGCTCGTCGATAAAGCTAACAAACTGTTGGTCATAGAATTCCAAATTATACTGTTGATCCTCTTCTCTATACAAACTTCCAGTTTCTCCACCATCCCAAGCCACAACTCCAAGAGTATCGTCAGCACAAAATAGATCATTAGGGGCACCGTCTAAGCAGGTGGGTGGCATCCCCCTACAAGCCCCAAACCCCTAATATTCTACTATTATTCATCAACAACCCAACTCAATAATCCTAGCTGTGAAATTGAATGAAAAATGGAAGCCTCTCAACCATTATGGCCAGGAGATATCATGTATGAAAGAAAATACAAATATATATTTGTAGGGATCCACAAGGGCTTTGTGCTGAATAAAATTAGAGGAAATCCAAACCCATGAGAGAGAATGTGAAGCAATGGATATCTACATGTTAGGTAATAGGCCCAATAGGACACCTTCCACTCCTGCAATTCCACCTTCCATGTGGTTATCTTCCCTATAAAACCCCATGCACAACTCTCCATTCCTTGTAATACACCCCATGAGCTTCCATTCTATTCAAATATATTATGGGGGATTCGTAGGTCACCATCATCATCATTATCACCATGATGCATTTCACATTGCCTTGATAGTCTGTTTGTCGCGCTACCCTCATGAAAGGCCTTATAGGATCAACAGTATATGAGGTTTATTTTTTCTTTTTTGTAATAACAGAACTAAATTCATTGGTAATCTTAAGTTTTCAAAAAATTCACTGACTTCATTTCAATTAAATTTTTAAAACCATCCAGCAACAACTCCTTAATTCTTGTCTAGAGATCTAAATCTTTTCTATAGTCCTTTATCAATGTAAAATAAATAATAATGTATTTCCTTATTGTTTCATTGAACAGTCATTTGGGAGAATCTGCAACTGGTATTTATTTTAATTTTGGTGTGTGTAGGTCAACGATGTGTAGGGGGGAGTTTGATTGGAGGATTGAAGGAAACTCAGAAGATGTTAGAATTTTGTGGAGAGCATAACATATCTTGCATGATAGAGAAGATTTCAATGGAGTATGTAAACTAGGTAATGGAAATATCGGTGAAGGGAGATGTCGAGTACCATTTTGTAATTGATGTAACTCAAGGTTTTCAAGACTGATTGTAGATTGATGAGTGAAGTGTCATTTTTACTGTTATGAAAGTTAGATAGCAAAAATTAAGATATATGAATGCTTTGAAATTCTTCTAAAAAAATCCATTCATATGTTTCTTTTTTAATCCTATAGACAAGATTATGGATTTATTGAGCGACATGAATCTCAAAGGATCGACAGTGTGATAACTAGAATAAATAAACGGTTTATTATGTGGTGCTTATTCATATTCATCTCTTTGTTATTATTAAATTTTAATAATACATATTTTTTTAAATGGTAGCATTTAAATTGATGTAAATCTCTTTCAAAAATAATAATATGTTTATCTTTGATAGTATGTTTATACATATAGGTTCACTATGAACTCCATAAATCACCTAGTATACATTATATTTGTTTCCGGTATGTATTATAGTCACAGTTTCGATGGATTTGATTTCCAATATATTGTTTCTGTGTACTTATAAATTCATGGTAGTTTTTGGACCTACCTTTTGTACCTCCTTAGTTAGATCCATCCACAAGAGGGCCAAGAATTATGCGTGGAGTAAATCAAAGTCATAGAAACTAAGTAAATTTTATGTCTACCTGAACTCCTGTTCCAGAATTCAGTTACCTTGAATTTTTTGGGAAAATTTCTAGATATATTGTAGTGTGCAGAGGTGTATGAGTTTCTGTAACAATGAGTTTATTTAAGATATTATGCATTGTATTGTCATGTCAAGTAAGAAAAGAAAAATCAGTTGGGATGATTAACATTGAGTTTATTTAAGAGATTATGCGTTGTATTGTCATGTCATGTCGGAATATAAAAATTGGATGGGATGACTAAGATTGTAGTTCATATATAACTTAATTACATACTCCCAAATGTAAATTAAAAAATAGGTCTTATGTGATCAATAGAAACAAAAACTCGTATCTATACAGATTATAAAGGACCGAGAGAGAGCTGGATATTTAGAAATGTGATAGCATTGAAGACCTAAAATTCTAACAACCGGGCATACAAAGTTGTTCTCCATTCTTTGTTCTCAAACTCTAATTTCTTTATTTGCACCACTAGCAAAAGTAGGTGAAACAAATGCCCCTCAGCGAGAAGATGGAACAAGTCTTTTGCATATAGAATTTACAGTGTTATACTAGTTTCCTTCCAATTTACTTTGCTTTGTCTCTATCTCTCTGCATGGATATTCTCTCTTGCTTGGTGGACTCTAGTTGAAAATACGTACATCATGTTTTAAATCCTGACTTATTTGACTTGTTCAACTTTTATGAGTAAACAGTGAGAAAAGCCTATGTTTTTGTTTTGATTGATATTTTTCTTTATATGTTTTGGTTTTGATTGATGTTTTTCTTTAACTAAGAATCTCCATGGTTAAAGGACGGTCCTGGGCCAGTAAAGAAAGAGAAGAGTATGTGTTTTGGTTTTGATTGATGTTTTTTTCTAAACTAAAAATATCCATAGTTAAAGGATGGGCTTGCACGTAGAATAATTCTAGGTTATGGCATGTTTCAATCTCAAAGAATGGGTCTATAATGTAGATCAAGACCAACTCAATGTTGAATGAATATTTTTTTTGTCTATGCAAGAGATGTTGTCACTAAGTTTATTAATTTTGAATCGAATATGTTTTCACCAAACTGGTTGGTGGGTGGTAGCTCAATGGTAGAGCAGTTGCATTATATAATGCAAAAGGTTGGTGGTTCGATTCCACCGTACCAATCATAAATATTTACATTCTATAACTACTACATTGAGGAGTATTGAAACAATATTTTTGTAAATTGTCCTAACTTAAGACAAAAATAAAATTATGTATTGTCTTAGATATTGTCTTTAACTGGGTGTTTTAAACTATTGTCTTTAATTTAAGACAAATGTCTTAAATTAAACACAATAGATTGTATTAAATTAAAGACAATTTATTGTCTTAAACTAAAGGCAATAGTTTAAGAAATTGACTTAAGACAATAGTTTAAGACACCCAATTAAAGACAATATTTAAGACAATACACAATTTTAGTTTTGTCTTAAGTTAAGACAATTTACAAAAATATTGTCTTAATACCCCCTTTTATCTAGTAGTGTATCTCAAGTCTTCATCACTCACCACTCTTCACATAACCTTATCACTCTTAATTCTTCACATAATCTGATCCTTATTATTTTTGTGAACGAACGTTTCTTCAATTTCTCTATTGCTCATACATCCTTGTTGGGTTGGGCCTGTATTCAATGTTTGTCATTATTAATGTCATTCTAAAAAACAATATTTAATGAATCAATAATAGTGTCACATATCTATCCATCCATATATATATATATGTATATATAGGAGGGACTTAATATTTGCTGAAGTACAAGAGTATTTGAAAAATAAGTAAGCCAAAGATTGTTTTTATCAATAAAAGTCTCTTTATATGTAAAAAAAAATTATGAGAAGTGTTTTTGGGAGTTTTAAAAATTCCTTGAGGATTCATGACAAAAAACTAATAAAAACCAACTAGAAACAGAGATAAAAAATTCCCCTGTTTAGACAACTCAATTAAAAAATATTATTTTTACAAAATCTTCTGGGTTGTGAGTTCCAAAGGAAGAACATCTCCCTAGCATTTTAATTTCCCTTCTGAATTTTTTTTTAATGAGTTTTTTTGAGTGGGGTATGGGTCTCACTTTCACTAAATCCCATCTCTTTTAACTAGCGTGAGGTCTCTCATTGGGTGGCTTGTATATATGTGGAAGGGCATCTCTGTAACATAAAGACTTAAGCATTTTGTTTTGGCATTGTGCAGAGTGTAGGGAGACTTCACCCACCTCAGTTCCTTCCCAATTTTTTTGTTGCTTGAGAGCTGGAAAATCTCAGAAAATTATATTCAAGCGTTGAAATTAAAATTATGTTGTATAGTTTACTAGAGATTATATCTTTTATTGAAATTAAACGGTTGAGAGATCTTAGTGTTGAGAATCAATACAAGCATTTAATTGGTTTTGAGTATTTCTATTCATAGGAGCGCTAGGAAATCTCTTTAATTGATTATAGAGGAACCCAAGCACTATCGCTATTAGGATTGAATACATGCTTCTTGGTTATTCCTACTATCCTTTAGTTGATACCATGAGAGCTAGGGTGACTAGTTTTGGACAATTGACCGAAGCAATATCCTTAATTGTGTTGATTCCATTCTTGTTAATTATTTTCTTGTTAATTGCATTGCATTGGTAGCCCTATTGTTAGGGTGACTTCTTCTTAACTAATATTATTTGTGCACTCATGCGCTAAGGGGATTTCGAAGCCAGAACTGATCCCAGTGTCAGTTCTATGGAAAATTCTAGGTCTCTTTTCGGAGGTTATCCTTGGATTTACTCAAGAAATATGTCCTTAAAATCTAAAAGAACTAGAAATTTATCTATGTTATGTTGTCTTTCAGCTTCTATGTCTTGGATGTTTTCTGCAAACAGCTTGCAGCCTTTCCTAATGCACTTCTTTGTGTGTAAACATGATATCTTCCTTACAAAAACTTTCCTCGATATGGCTTGAAACTTTACTTGATTCCCTTAGCTATCCATACACATGATTGACTTGTGTAAGCAATTGAGCATGACATGGTGTTGTTCCTTCCAGTCCATGTCAATAAGTATATGATATGATCCTAAGGGTAGGATGTTCACATTTACTCTAGTAGGAAAACCATTGAGGTTTACCTCACAATTGTTAGCTATTTCCAAAACTTTATCTTTCGTACCTATGGCTAATTGCACCAGCCAAGGTTTATCATGTTTAACTTTTCCTAGTTTGCATACATCAACCACTTTAGGTGATACATAGCTCCGGTAAGCTCCAAGGTCAATCAGTATTGAAATAGAAGTGTTTAATATCTTACCTTCTATCTCAACCATAGTATCCTAATGGTCTTCATGTCATCCATCCAAGGATGCATAAATCCGTGGTGTTTCAACTATGTCCTCTATCGCTGGTTCCTCATGTAAGTTTTGCAAGACCCCATTGGTCTTATTCCTACAGTCCTAGGCATAATGAGGACCTTGGAATTTCGAGAATTTAACTTGTAGTGGAGAAACATTGGCTCCCCCATTTGTTGCTGTCTTGTTAGCATTTGGAGCCGGTACATATGGATTTGTACCTGATTTGTTGAAGTTGTTGTTGTCTAGAAAATTGCTGTTATGTTTTATGTACGATGGTGGGTTAAATCCTAGTTTTTGGTTATTGGAGAAGGTCCTATACCTGTCTCTTCTTATGTTAAGGTTATATTTCCTCAACTATCCATGTTTGTAGAAAATCATAGCTTTGTGTAAGGTGGTGTGAAATGTTTTAGGAATGTCAAATTGAATCCTCTACTGAAATTTGGGAGGAAGACATCTTAAAAATTGTTGTAGTTTTACTTTCTCGTCCTTGATGTAGGGTACATAATGTAACAGATCCAAAAATCTTGTAATAAAATCATCCATAGGCATGGATCCCATATGTAACTCTTGAAACTCTTTCAATCTTTTGTTAAAGAACCTCTCCAGCATGTATTTCTCTTGGAAAATCTTGCGAAATTTACTCTATCATATTTTTGTTAACTCATGTTTCTTGGTATGATTCAAGTTTCTCCACCATCTAGCTACTTTTCCATTTAAGTTATAGATGGCTAGATGAGCTTTCATCTCGCTAGCATAGTTATGAACTTGGAAATATTTTCTCATTCCCAACAACCACTCTTTAACTTTTTCCCCCATATTCGTCTCTCCTTCATAGGCTAGGGATTTTATTTTTCAAAACTCTGCATAAAGATTGTCATCATTTCTCAGTTTCTTTCTAGATAGGGAAAGAGAATCATCACTAGAAAGACTGTCATAATCTCCTTCTGGAGGTTCAGGGGTATGCTCTTATTTTCCTTCTTCTCTCGGGATACTAGCCCATTTATGATAAAATTCTTTCTTCAACCTATTTGTGGAATGAGTGGGTTTTCCCTACGGTATTCCTCCTATCATGTTTCGTAGCAATGGTTCATTAATTGATTGGTGTTCCTTTCTTTCATTCAAATTATCATCTATGAAACTCTGCAAGTCTGCTCAGAGACTTTGTATGCTTTTCATTAGATCATAATTGAGTTCCACCACCATTTCTGCTTCCTGGGTGCGGGTATTCAACTTCCCTTTCCAGTTGTTATCTTCTTCAATGTTCATGATCTACACTTGTTCTTTTAAGATCCTGTAATTGCAAATTTTTAATAATAGGAAATTTTTTTGTTCGTTAACAAAATTTAAAAACATAGTTTATTTTTCTTGCAATGAATTTATGGTACACCCATTTGGTCTTTTAGTGTTGAAATCGGGCGCTGATACCACTTGTAATGTACCCAAAATTTGAATTTTTTTTTTATTAGGCTAGCTATTTGTGTAGTAGTAGCAAAAGATGGATAAACAGTCTTACTTTCAACCGGGCGAATTTCAAGAAGAAATATTGCAAGGAGATGATTGTAGCCTTCAAGATCGCCATGGGAAACGTAAGGATATCCTTTCTAAGGATCCTCATCCAGATCAACAAGCTATTAGTAGGAGTCATATTGAGGGACAAAGTCAGGGATCTCAGACATCTAATCAAGGTCAAGGCCCCTACACCCAAATGCAGCAATTTCAACCTACTCATCTTGGTGAGAAGAACCCTTTCCTAGAAAAAATTGAGGGCAAAACAAGTGGAGGCCAGTCATTGTCAAACCCTTACAGCGATAGACTGCATCACAGCAATCTTCACGCACACAACAACTTGAATTAGCCATTTCCACATGTAGAAACTTAGGTAGATATGAATATGTAGAAAAATAATTATTCATTAACTCTTGTATCTAATCATGAAAATTTTTAGCATCCTTCCACTAATGACATGATTCAAGAACACCATTTGTAGATTCATGAGCAACAGCAACAGAGTATTAATTCTTGCACATGATCTAGGAACTAGGAATCAAAATCATCAAAGAATAATTAACAAATACTCATGAATTGGAAATAACTGGAACCAGAATTGGTTTCCTCTCTGTATATTTAATAAAGAATAAAGGGTTACAATTTCCATGCTGAGCAATGGCTTAACTCCATGAAGAATTTGAATACCTAAGGGACAATTCGAATTCAATGAGTGAATCTAGATTAACTGACTCTTTTCCATGCAATCTCACTCAGTTAACCACTTCATCGAAACCCTAATTGACTCACCAAACCCTAACTGAAGTCGGAGTGCAATAAATGACTGAATCTCAATTGAAGGAGATCAAACACATGTCATAGCAATCCAACCATCAAGTGATAGTGCTGCATGACTCCAATGAACCCCAATGAGGTTAATTGAAGCTAAACTTACCATCAGAAGTTGGTGGAGGCACCTTGTTGACTCCATATCATTAAATAATAATAAATAATCATTAAATAATATATTTAATGAGAAGAGGCACCCTAACTGACCGATTGAACTGATTGTAACCACCAGTTAGCAATTAGCCGCATTAATATCACTCAGATCACCCTCGGAGTGCTCTAGTTAGCCTCCTTGATTGTAGGTAGGCATGGGTGTGACTGTATGATGGAAATTAATGCTCCACTCATGTCAATTAAAATTAGGATAGTGGTTTAACTATGCCAATTTGACCGAAAGAGTGTGTATGATGGTAAATGTCTCCAACACCCTCCCTTAAGGTATACTCAGGAAGAGTTAGAAAACATATATGCATAAAAATGCTAGGGCGCTAGAAACTAAGGCCATAGGTCACCCTGTACAATAAAGTAACTGCTTAATATAACCAAGGAAATGGGAAAACCTCATGGGAAAAATACCCCCCCTCAAACTAAGCAGTAAATCAAGAATTGGTTCTTCTATGTAGCAGCATCCTAAGACTGTGCATGTGAACCTCTGAATCCAAACTAAATGAATATGTTTGGAGGAATATTCCACTTTGGAAGAAGAACAATGCACTCAACTGAATCAGAAATATAAGTAGCTACACGGTGAAAACTGGACCCATGTAGAGCAACTGAAATCATCTGAAGAGAGAGCAAAGGGTCTTGAGGATTCGAACCATGTGTGGAACACTCAATAAACTCATATGTTTCAGCCTTGAACAGCAAACCATGAGTGGTAAAATCAGCCCCAAATCTTAGGAGCAAGTGTCCAAACGGATGCAGAATGTCTTCCTCTTTACTAGTTCTGTGAGGAGATCAGCTTGTGACCAAAGGTAGAGAATCCCTTGGACTCTGGAGAGTGAATGCTTGAGCTCCATAATCTGATATATATTCTGAAATATCTAATGAATCAAAAAATAAAATATCAGCAACCTCATAAGAGGAAACTAATACCAAATCCCTATCAGCAAAATTGAAGAAGAACTGCGGTACTTGATTTTTCACACCGGAATTGGTGAGAGCAGCTACAAGCATGGATGCAAGCTCTTGAATTTTAAAATATGAACAAAATAATATCATATCAGAATGTAAATCAGATCTAAATAATTTTACAAAAGATCCAAAACTGTGAAATGAAATCAAATCCCCAGCAGCAGTTTCGAAGGAGACTTGCGGTACTTGTTTCTTCACACCGTTGATGAGAACAGCTACAAGCAGTACTGAAGGTTTATGAACCTGAAATTTTGAACCAATAAATATCAGATCAAATCCAAATAAGATCATATCAGATCCAATAAGGTTCATATCAGATCCAAAATTATGGTCAACCGAGACGGTAGATGCATAGTTTTCTTCTTCTTCAAAATTCAGAATTTTGGTGCATGCAATCCTACAATATTTTGCTGGAAGATATAGATCATGAGGAGCGAATGGATGAATCTGATAATCTAATATTTCTTCCAAAATATCCAAGGTATCACTAATTTGCACACCAGCAGCAACATTAGATGAAGAAAATTCAAATTTCTCCTCACTTTCGGAAGCAATTACTGGTAAATTTTGCACAGAATTCAAAGGAAAATCACCGGTGAATGTTTGCATGGAAGTGCAGCAGTGTTTTTCTTCAATATCAGAGATTCGAATGTCTTCTTTTGTTTCAGCAATATGACAAGATGAGATATCAGAGATCTCATGAACTTTCAGAGCATCGGGAGAAGGAATCACTTCATGGAGACTTTATTCAATTCGAATTGAATGTGTAGAAGATTCTGCTTCATCTTCATCTTGAACAACTTCATCAGAGAGAGTAGAGGCTGATACTTTTGAGTAAAGAACTCTTGTGGTGCTGGCTGTGATATCCAAAGTACTATTATAATTCTCATTGTGCTTGCCAAAGGTTCTGTCCAATTTTGTCCAGAGATCCTTTGGGTATTCAGTAGAACCAAGATTAAGGTAGTAGAAGCTATCATCAAGGGCCAGACATATTGTTCCAATAGCTCTATCATTATCATTTAGCCAGTCATTCTCATTCTCATAAGACTCTCTTCCAAGTCCAATAGACACCTCATAAAGACCTCATCTCTTCAGAGATGCAATCATCTTCAACTTCCATTCCGAATAGCTTGTGAATGGGGTGAGAAGAGGGATTGATGAGTCCATTTGAATTTGTACCTGATAAAACCTGCAAATCAAAACAAAAGGGGCACTGTAAGGTCAGACAGCCTGCACATTTAGGCTTTCATCACACCCAACATAGTCAATCAAGCAAGCTTGATCAACAAGTTCTTTACTTGGGGTATTAAGTGGTAAGCCTTGGCTTCTGGTGCAGTGCTAGAATTTTGAGCTATTGCTCAAATTTCATGGAGAAAACTGTCAAAAAGCTTGTTCTCGAGAGATTGTTCTTCGTCCCGCCGCATGCTCTGATACCATATTAATTCTTGCACATGATCTAGGAACTAGGAATCAAATTCATCAAAGAATAATTAACAAATACTCATAAATTGGAAATAACTGGAACCAGAATTGGTTTCCTCTCTATATATTTAATAAACAATAAAGGGTTACAATTTCCATGCTCAGCAATGGCTTAAGTCCATGAATAATTTGAATACCTAAGGGAAAATTCGAATTCAATGAGTGAGTCTAGCTTAACTGACTCTTTTCCATGCAATCTCACTCAGTTAACCACTTGAACAAAACCCTAATTGACTCACCAAACCCTAACTGAAGTCGGAGTGCAATAAATGACTAAATCTCAACTGAAGGAGATCAAACACATGTCATAGCAATCCAACCATCAAGTGCTAGTGCTGAATGACTCCAATGAACCCCGATGAGGTTAACTGAAGCTGAACTGACCATCAGAAGTTGGTGGAGGTGCCTTGTTGACTCCAAATCATTAAATAATAATAAATAATCATTAAATAATATATTTAATGAGAAGAGGTTCCCTAACTGACTGGTTGAACGGATTTTAACCACCAATGAGCAATTAGGTGCATTAATATCACTCAGATCACCCCCAGAGTGCTCCAGTTAGCCTCCTTGACTGTAGGAGAAGGATAAGTTAGCCTCCTTGATTGTAGGTAGGCGTGGGTGTGACTAGATGATGGAAATTAATGCTCCACTGATGTCAATTAAACTTAGGATAGTGGTTTAACTAGGCCAATTTGACAGAAAGAGTGTGTATGATGGTAAATGTCTCCAACACCCCCCCTTAAGCTATACTCAGGAAGAGTTAGAAAACATATATATGCATAAAGATGCTAGGGCCCTGGAAACTAAGGCCATAGGTCACCCTGTACAATAAAGTAACTTCTTAATATAACCAAGGAAACAGGGAAAACCTAATGGGAAAAATACCCCCCCTCAAACTAAGCAGTAAATCAAGAATTGGTTCTTCTATGCAGCAGCATCCTGAGACTGTACATATGAACCTATGAATCCAAAATAAATGAATATGTTTGGAGGAATCTTCCACTTTGGAAGAAGAACAATGCACTCAACTGAATCAGAAATATAAGCAGCTGCACGGTGAAAACTGGACCCATGTAGAGCAACTGAAATCATCTGAAGAGAGAGCAAAGGTTCTTGAGGATTTGAACCATGTATGGAACACTCAAGAAACTGATATGTTGCAGCCTTGAACAGCAAACCATGAGTGGCAAAATCGACCCCAAATCTTAGGAGCAAGTGTCCAAGTGGATGCAGAATGTATTCCTCTTTACTAGTTCTGTGAGGAGATGAGCATGTGACCAAAGGTAGAGAATCCCTAGGACTCTGGAGAGCGAATGCTTGAGCTCCATAATCTGATATATATTCTGAAATATCTAATGAATCACAAAATAAAATATCAGCAACCTCATAAGAGGAAACTAACACCAAATCCCCATCAGCAAAATTGAAGAAGAACTGTGGTACTTGATTTTTCACACCGGAATTGGTGAAAGCAGCTACAAGCACTGCTGCAAGATCTTGAATTTTAAAATATGAAAAAAAAATATCAGATCAGAATGTAAATCAGATCTAAATAAGTTCACAACAGATCCAAAAATGTGAAATGAAATCAAATCGCCAGCAGCAGTTTCGAAGGAGACTTGCGGTACTTGTTTCTTCACACCGTTGATGAGAACAGCTACAAGCAGTATTGAAGGTTTATGAAACTGAAATTTTGAACCAAGAAATATCAGATCAGATCCAAATAAGATCATATCAGATCCAATAAGGTTCATATCAGATCAAAAATTATGGTCAACTGAGACGGTAGATGCACAGTTTTCTTCTTCTTCAAAATTCTGAATTTTGGTGCATGCAATCCTACAAGATTTTGCTGGAAGATCTAGATCATGAGGAGTGAATGGAACACTCTAGTAATCTGATATTTCTTCCAAAATATCCAAGGTATCACATATTTTCACACCAGCAGCAACATTAGAGGAAGAAAATTCAAATTTCTCCTCACTTTCGGAAGCAATTACTGGTAAATTTTGCACAAAATTCAAAGGAAAATCATTTCTCCTTCTAAGTTATCTACTTCTACTAGTTTCTCTTCATCTGCTACAGGGGCACATTCACTTCTGACAAGTATGTGATCATTTCCCTACTTGAAGCCATCAACACATGGGTTCCAATACTAGTACACTCAAGTGCATCATGGACCTGGATTTTCCTCTATGGGATCTCATGTCATGCATCACATGCCGCCATTTAAATAGTAAGTAGAAGCAGGACAGAATTTCCCACCCAAGCAGGTTCAAAATGACAAGCCAAACGTAGTTGATTCTATTAATAGTTTTAGACAGCCAGGTCGAGCAACTTGTCCTGATCGGTTTATCATCATTCTTCGAGGTCTTCCAAGAAGTGGGAAGAGCTATTTGGAAAAGTCATTACGTGATATTGATGTCATGAATGGTGGTATTTCTCCTCAAAATCATTCAATGGATTATTATTTTATGACAGAAGTAGAATAGAAGGTTGGGGACAGTGAAACTGGGACTGCGTTGAGTTAATTGCTGAGAAGCAAGAAGTGAGTCAGCTAAAAGGTGATGGAATATTGTTATGAACCTGAGATGGAGGAGGCTTACAGAGAAATAATGTTGAAATCATTCAAGAAGACCCAAGTAAATGTATTTATCTTTACAGCAGTACCAGCACTTCTGACTGTACACTGAGTTCTAGCGAAAAAGCTGCAGTTGAACAATATGACACAATGATAACCAATTTTTAGTTGGGCATAGCCAAACGGATAAAATATAGATGTGAAAGGGGTTGCACTATAATGTTTCATACAGTAAATTATATTCTGTATTTACCTTCCATACTGTTGTGGAAGTATAACTCTTCTGGTAATAAAGCTCTTAAAAAACAATTATCACAGTGAAAAACTTACCGTGATTTATTTTTATTGAAGAAAATGATAGGTAAAAAAACAAGCATGCAAGTAGAGGGAAAAAGTCTAGTAAATTGAGGTAAAAATACTAAAGAAAATTAAAATAACTGAATTTCTTGCAAACATGTGACAAAAAATTGCAGAAACCCTGATTTAAACTTAGAGATTTAATATCTATACATTAAAAAAAACCATAAAACAAAGTGGGCTTGCGTAGATCACTCAAACCCTGGCCAAAAAAGTAGCGAGTTGAGAAAATATCAGAAGCCCTCATAGAAAACTTAACAAATATATATTGACGAGAATAATGAATAAACCTGTACCTAGGAAAACACAAGCCATGAATTGTATCAAAAATTTGACGGGAAAAATATTGGATGCATATGAAAAATCACCTAATAGTGGCAGTAGATGAGAGGAAAAGGCTAAAAACTCCAGAACCTTGAGACCAAATACAGATGTCTACCCCAACCTTTAGACCTCCAATACCAGCTGTTATCATGTATACCTCATGCGTTGTAGTGAGATTGCAAACCTAATGCAACCATCAGAACCTCCTACAAAAATTTTCTTTGCATCCAAACTCCAAATAACACTCAAAATTTTTCCTTTAGATTTTGGAAACTACCTGTAATATTCCATGCCTTCCTCACGAACAACATAAATGCGAACAACACCATCATCACAACAAATTACCACTCGTTGCACCACAGATTCTTCTTCTTCACTATCAAATCCACAAGCAGTGTTGTTTATTCCATTTTCTTCTTCGTCATCATTATGCCAATTGTATTCAATCTGAGGATCTCTTGCTCTTTGTAAGGGCTCAGCTGCAATTTTCCAGATATATCCTCCAATGGCCTTTACAATCGTCTTGATATTGGTTAATGATCGTTGCAAGTGATACCACAACCGTCAGCTTCCAGTCCATGGACCTAAGTCTGTGCTCTCGGAACATCTCTGCAGCTTCAACAAAATACTACAAAAACCAATTAAGATATACACCACAGAAGCAAACTTGGGGCCACAAATGGTTCAGAAGTGTGCCCACATTCTATAAAACCCTTGTTAAAACCTTCGCAGCCAAAAACCCTACCAAGAATATTTTAAAGGTGAGTTGGTTTCCTCAACATCCAATACAATTTGGCTCCAATAACAATACAGAAAGAAGCAGAGACTAGAGGCATTTGAGCTTCAAACTGCTAAAACCCACAGATTTTTAAGAAATTTTGGGCTAATAAACTTCAATGTGTCTAATAAAAATTTTGCACGTTTATGTTGAAATTTTAAATTTATTTTAAAATTAAATCTTTAATATTTTGCTTAGATTTAGGTATTCTCTTTCATTTTAGTATTTTATTTGAACTTGGTGCATTTAACACTATTATAGAATATTTTGTTCCTCTATTGCTCAAACCTAAATCTCATTTGAATCATGATACTGATGTAGTATATGCATAGAATGACATAGTACGCAAATTTATTGGTCATTTTCTAATAGCTAGTTTAGTTGGCCAGTGGGTTCAAGAAAACTAGGTCTCAAAGTTGAAAGAAAGGTACCATGCTTTTGCCATTAGAAAAGGTTTCTTCGTATTCTTGTTTGAGTTTAAGTAGGATAGATATATTATCTTTACATCTAGTTCTTACCTCCTGGATTCTAGATGAATGTTTATTTCAAAGTGGTATTTTGCTTACCCTATATTCCATTGAATATTTGGGACAAGATCTTGTTGTGCAGGAAATAGGAGACAACTTGAGGAAATTTATCTAAGTAGCAGAACCATAAAATGGCCTCTTCTCTTATGTCCACATTTGCATGGATGTAGACTTGGAAAAAGGGCCATAACCATCATTTAGATTATGAACACCCTTAGAAGCCTCACATAAAGGTGACCAAGCTCCTTTCCAAAAGAAGAACAAAAGCATACCTACTACCCCCTCCAAGGAAAATTTTAGGGGAAAATTTATCGCACGGGTTATTTTTCCATCTTTTATTTCCAAAAGAATATTTTCCAATTTGCATTTTTTTAAGCCCTATTTCGCCCAATTTTGATAGGGTAAAATTTCTTCACTCTAAAAACAGCCAATTTATTATATAAACTACATAACATCCTTAAAAATTGAAATATTTAAAAAAATATCGTGAAATATTTTAGAGTTGAAATTTTAACACCTTGAAATATGTATGGATCCTTAAAATTTTCCCTAACCCCCTCCCTCTCATCCTCATGAAACTTTTGTCCACTCTAATTGGTATGAAAATTTTTGGGATGTGGGTTAGTAGATGAAGAATATTCTATCAAGAAATAGGACAAAGTTTTACTCATTCCCATGCATGATAAAATGCCACCCAGAAAGAAAATACCGAAGACCTCAAGAATGAGGACATGAGTGATGAGAAGGCCAATCCAAATGCCTCAAAGATGAACCAACTCAAAAATCATACATTTACCAAGAAAATCCTCTAAAAGAAGTAATAGTTGTTCCAAAATATAAAATTCCCTAAAAAGGAGATACAACTCAAGCTCAAGAAAATACTTCAAGGCATCGACTTCACTCATCTTATTCTTCATAATCTCCATCTTATGTTGAATACTTGAAGAAAACCCCTCACTCTTCCCCTTCCCTCACAAGGGGAAAGAAATTTAATTAGGAATTATGAGAAAAAAAATACATAAACTAATCTTTCTTTCAGATATCAAAGTTCATTTGATTCACTTCTAATTAAGGGAGAAGGGAGGAGTCATATTTCAATCTAGTGGAAAATAATTTATTATTTTTATACAATCAATTTGTAAATTTACCCTTATATACAATAAATTACAAAAGGGTTTCGATGTACAAGAAAGCATTGGAAAATAGTTTTTCTATATTTTAGAAAAATAAAGAATGATTTTAAATCTTTTATTTAAGTTTCCTTAAATTTTATTTTTCACCAAGGAAAAAATTTGTTTCTTAATATTCATTGAGAATCAATGAAAACAATAATGTAGTACAATCGAATCCTCCAGTAACTTAGATCAACTGATCCATCAAATATTAGTCCAAAATAAAAATTATAAGCATCACCATTCAAACCTGTACAATCCAGTAAATACATTGACTATTATACTTAATAATAATGTAGTGCCACAACACAAAACAAAATAGTAGCATTATACAGTCTTCCAATATGTTGATCTTCCATCATCCCAAGGAAAATGACCAAATGTAATACTTTTAGTACATAGAAATAGATCCCTTATACAATACTGCATTGTCGTTGAGTTCCTCAAAATGTAATAGGCCTTCAACTAAACCAATGGATTTTTTGGGTAAACCATCCGCAACTAAGTCTAACTCCCACAAGATATCTAAATAAGTTACTAAATTCAAATTTGATTGAACTTTCAAGTAATTTTATTCTTTGACACGTGCTCTATTGTGATCACTTGGAAATAGGAAATCCCAGCAACCCAATCTACAATTACTTTAGAATCTCCCAGTACCTAGAGAGACATAATGTTGATATTAGAAGAAAACTTTAAAAAACCCCATAATGCCAGAAGTTCTGCTCTAGTATTTGTACCATCCCCACTTCCTGTCCATAGATGAAAATAATGACCATTGTATAACTTAATAAGTTACCATGCCACCATCGCACAGTCCCAATTGGGTTTCCCCATCAAAATAACGAACAATTGTCTCCACTGATAAGAAAGGCTCAGTAATAGTTTTGTGTTGTTTTTGTTGCACCTCCTTATAAAATTCTTTGGGATAGCCCAAAATTTTTGTGCTTACAATAGAGAAATTTTGTGCCTTATTATAAAAAAATAGAAGCATTCTTGGATCTCCAAGTCCTCCAACATACAAATACCAGAACTTCTTTTAAATGTCCAACATTTTTACACCAGGATTTTAGACTTTGTTCCAAAGAAGCCGATTCTCAATTCTCATAAATGTGTAATGTAGTTTGTATGTCCTTCCAAACATTATTTGCATAAATACAATGTATAAATTTAAATGATTGACACATTTTCTATCAATTGAACAAAAAATATAGAAATTTGCACCAATTCTACCCCTTTTTAACACATCATCCATTTTCATGATCGTATTCTGCAGGAAAAGCTACATAAAACATTTAAATTTCAGTGTTCAATATATTCCACTTTCGAAGTTACTTACACCACCAGTTCCCCGCAAATTTTAATGATATAGATAAAATGGATTCATAAGCATATTTACCAGTGAACTGTCCATTAGATCCATTCCATGACCATACTAACTCAAAATCTAATTCTAACAATCTGGCACCAACATGATTTACTCATGCAATATAAGTATTCCATTCTAAATCAATATCTCCCTTTAGTCCTAGGTCCTCTACTAATAACCAATAAGAGGAGGAAGAAACCATGTCCAATTAGGCCACTTTACATGAGCTGAGAATCTAAATCCTTTCACTAAGAGGATAGAAATAAGAGTAAAAGAGATCTTATAGAAATCATCACCCCCGAGAAAGCGGTAAATCCCTGGAAAAACTTGCTTACCATTCCCAATTATCCAGGATGATGACCACTTACCCAGCCAAGGTTTAAAGGTTGCAAGGGGATGTGTATCTCTCACCTGTTGTTTGTAGATGACATGATCATCATAGGAGGGGATTCGCCCAAGTATTGGAAGAACATGCATTGCATTATCGCATTGTTTTGTAATGCTTCTTGGCTTGAGGTAAACTATAGAAAGTCATTTATCTTTCACTCATGCAAATTTCAGTCAAGCATTGACTCTATGCGTGCACTTTTCCCTTTTAATGTTGGTTATATTGATTAAGGATTAAGGTATTTGGGTTCCCACCTTAAACCCAATGGATATGGACCTAAAGATTAGGTTTGTTTTGAAAAATATATAAACTGAAAGATCGTAGGTTGGCTTGGTCGCTATCTATCTCTCAGGGGTATATTTTTGCTTGCTTCCTCGGTTCTTCATGGAATCCCGGTTATTTATTTTTCCAAGTTGGGTTACATTAGATATTCATTATTTCTTTTTAAAATCCTTGCTTATCTTAAATATATGGGATTACTCTTCGTTTTCCCTTTGCTTCTCAAAAACCAAGTTTTTGTATACCAAGCATACTCTAAAATTGGGTAAGGAAATGCAAAAGAGAATCATAGTGGATATATTGTAGAATGGGACAATGAAAGGAGAAACATTCTTTTTTGAAGTTGGGTTGTATTGGATAGTATCTCGCAAATTTGGTGCTCTTGCTTTTAGGATGCAAGTGATGATCTTGCTGTTATTATTTCAAGATTGTAGAGTCCCTTATTGTGAACCATATTTCAAAATTACATGGGTGTGTGTTCTTTTGTGGGAGTACTAAAGTCACGGACAGGTGCATTCATAACACTTCTTTCACCATTGCACAAATATAAGGGAGTCTATTATTGTTGTTAAATGTACACCGTCTGTTAAATTTTCTTATTCATTAGATAATATTCTAAAACAATTTAAGATGGTAGGATCATTAAAATAGCATTAAGTACAGTCACACAAGAGAAAAAAATATTTATCCTAGGATACCCTCGTGGGGGAGAAACCCAAGAAAAACTTTCTCATTATAAAACTCAACCAAAACTATGTAAAACCCAAGACAACTGCTTCTCTCTTCTTTCTGGCACACTTCTTCTTCTCTCTCTTGCAAGCTTGCTTGAGTGGATGGCAGTGATTGTGAAGCACTAAAGACATTCAGTTAAACTCCTAACTAATGGTTAAGCAGTTAGTTAATCAGTTCACATTCAGTTAAAGGAGTTAACACTTGGTAAATTAATGGAGGGCGCATATATTTGAATGAATGGTGTAGTTCTTGTATCATATTTTAAGGGATACCTTATAGTTGGCGGTTTTATGTTAGCAAGTCACATGCAAATCCCCTTCAAATATGGGAGCTCGATCACTCAAAACAATGTAGTTTTAACATGTGCATGCTAATGTGCATGCATTAAGGCTAGATAATATTGGCACTTACAAAACAGTTGGGGAGCACATGCATGGAGAAAAGATGATGCTTGTTTTAGTCAACATGCAGGGTGCCTTTGCTTAGTCAAACTAACTCTGTTATTTTAGGATCAAAACAAGACAATTCAAGTGAAATTGTGTTTCAGTGCTATGCAAAGTAAGAGAGGGAACACTCCTAATTTAGTCTCAGAGCTGCACACCTTTAGTTAACTGAACAAACATTTAAGGCTTAGCTACAATAGTAGTTGTAGGCTTATTTAATAAAGGATAGCACTAGTTAATTGGTTTTACTACTTTTTGGTAATGTGATTAGTATTTGAAAGGTATCCATGCAAGGATTGAACAACAGTTAGGAATTAGCTACAGTGGAAGTTAAGGGACTAATCAAATGAGGTCACACGAATAGTTTCCACTCTATTTTTCATGTGGTTCAAGACTAAAACACATAAATATGAGTTTTCTTCAACAGTCTGCATTTATGAGTTTTTTAGTGTGATTTTGAGTAAATATTTGGTGATTTATTTTTCTAAATAGTGAACAATCTCTTCAATAGTTTCCACATGACGTTGCAACACATAGGCACTGATCAATATCAACCATCTTCAGGACGATAGGAATCACCTGAAATTTCTTAACATAAATGGGTCTGTTGCTTATCATTGTTTCGTTGAAAATTTAGGTGTCGCCATCGCCCCCCACCCCCTCCCTCCCACTCCTAAAGATGGCTTCCTTTGGAAGCGAGCTCTGAGTTTTGGGAGCACACTCCCTAGGTGCTCCCTTCCTTTCCTATACTAAAGTCTCCAATACTAGTTTGATCGTTTGATGACAATTTTATGGTACCTCCCTTCTTTGCCAAACTCCTACAAAGGTTTTATGGTTGATCAATTGATGATAATGTTATAAGTTGTAACTACTAGATGATTGATGTTACATGGTTTAATACATGCATTCTATAGCTAATTCAACATCTTATATGTTTTTTAGATATAAATCCATCAAAATATATTAAATTATATAATATACAAAAAACGCTCCCAAAACAGGAGCTTTTGAAAATTTCACTTTTTGCTCCCCTCCCGCTCCCTGCTCCCCTCTCCCAATAGCATAGTTCTAGAGGAATGTGTCTCTAGTAGATCTATTGATAGTAAATGTCCATCTAATGATCAAAAATATTTTAATAAGCAATTTGAAGACACCTAGAGATTACTTTTTCTCATTTGAATTATAGAGAAAGAAAGTAGTAAATATCGATGCCGCAAGTTTTCCTCAATGATTGGTTTGGTTACACAATATTTTACAGTGCACTCATCAGGGTAACTCAATCAAATACAGGGTGTAATTCATGTAGTATATGTCTAATAAGTAATATGCAAGGCCTGGTTGCTCTAATGCATCTCTAGCACTTCAAGGCCCTAGTTCTTGGAGCAGATTTTGCCTTAGGTTGAATCATACACTTGCAAAAGGGGCACCTTATAGTTGGTGGTTGTATGTCAGCAAGTCACAAGAAAATCCCCTTCATACCTGGGAGCTCAATTAGCCAAATCATTGTAGTTTCAACATGTGCATCATAATGTGATAAAATTATAGAAAGATAGTGATTAAGGGTAGGTAATATTGGCACTTACACAACAGTTAGGGAGCACATGAATGGAGAAAAGATAATGTTTGTTATAGTCAACATGCAGGGTACCTTTACATTCCATTATTACAACCATTTACGTGCCACTATGAGAAATCAAGATCCAAAAATACTATCACATGAATCATGATCATTGGCATTGAAATTGATATATCTGACATTATGTCGTACCTTTTTCAAACACAATTCCTAGATCTAAACCTAGTGCAATTACTAGCGTGGTTCCTTTCAAAATTTATGGCATTATTCCAGTCGCTATACCTGGCACTATGTTGGATGTTTTCTAGGCGCAATTCCTATCTCTATACTTGGCGCTATGTTGGATGTTTTTCATGCCGGAATTCATGGAACAATTCCTGTCTCCAACCCCAGATTAATATATGGTGCTATGCTATTTAAGACGTTTTTTTGGAGGCTGTTCTTGGTGTTATATGGGATGTTTTTTTTTTATGCTAATTGGGATGCTAATTGGGATGCTAATTGGTATGCTAATTGGGACGTTAATTGGGATGCTAATTAACATCCAAAATAGCGTCAACTTTTAAAAATGGACACTAATTGGGATGTTAATTGGGATGCTAATTGGGACGCTAATTGGGACGTTATTTGGGACGCTAATTGGGACGTTAATTTGGAGGATAATTGAGATGCTATTAACGTCCAAAATAGCACCAACTTTTAAAAATGGATGCAAATGACGCCATTAAAAGCACCATACCATGGAAAAGCGTCCACTTTTTCCAAAAAATGATAAAAATACACTAAAAGTGATAGTGGACGCTAAAAAGGAAGCTAAAAGAGACGCTAATCACAAGGTTTTGTTGTAGTGCATAATGGTAATACTAACCAATGGCTCGCAGTCATGCTATGACCCTTACAAATCCTCATCACCCTATCACCTGCAACAACAAAATATTTGATGGACGAGAAGTATGATATCCTAAGAAAACAAACAAATAAACAACAATGATGTGAAACCAACAAAGCCATACCTTCGTTAACCTAGAAGTCGCCTTCACCCACTGCGCAGAGCTGAGACCAATCAATCAACAAACAGAACAAAATGACAATCCCATCATGGAGCGAAACCCTATGTTGGGGCTGCCACAATCCCCAATATGCATTAATGGGACCATTCTGGTGTCCATTATTAGTGCTAAAACCCACATCTCTATAGTTTTTAAACGACACAATATCGTTTGCCACCTTTTCTATTGCATAGTGTTAAAACCCCAATGTGTAACCTTTAGACCAGGTTATATATTCACTACTCCAAAGTCTAATGCAGGGTATAAAGTGTTAAATGCATCGTCTACAATAGGATCTAAGTCTTAAACCTTTTCTTATCATTTTCCCTAGGAAATAAGCTTAGAACAATGGCATATGAAATATGCCATGGTAAACTTGTTCTTTATAAAGTCAAAGATTTGGTCTTTAATAGAGGTTTGCAAACCTGCTAGAAGTAACAAAATACATGTTAATACTTTTCATAAGATAAACATGAAATACAAATAGGTTAAGATATGAACAAATCTATCAGTAAAGGATAATGAATAATAAGCGCCACTTAGATAGTCCGTTTAGGTCTTAAAAGGAATAATCGTGGTAATTAACTTGTCACTAAACCAAGTCTATACGGAGCAATAATAAAAATCGATAGGTGTTGCTAGCCGTGAGGGTAAGTACACTTGCACGTAAACAAGTTAAGAGTTCCTTAGTTCAAACTGAACTAAGTAATCCTGCTAGACAAGTAGAAAATTTACTTTTCAGTCAGTTACATCGAAGAACTAGCCCTACCACTCTGCCCACTTTGGTCCCAAGAACAAAGTTAAGTTAGAATATGTACATAATAATTAAACTCATGTTGATAGAAAAGAAGCACATAATCAAAGAAGCTACACATACACAACAATGTATACACATGAGAATAGCTTACTAATCATATTTATGACATCATAATGTAAAACACAGTAACAAACATAACTGAAAGAAAGAAGGTAAAACATAGGAACAACTTACGATAAATAAGTGGTACATTTAGTGTACATTATATTCTAAAAGTCCAATAATGTCCATGCCTAGGTAATTTATATTGGCTCAATAAAAAACAATATTTTCAATTTTTAGGGACATTACACGTACTTTGTTTAGTGTGTTGTATTGTCGTAAGTTGTTCTTACATCCTTCTTTTATATTTTCAGATGTGGTTATTGATGTAATACTTATATTGCTGTGATGTTGATTACTATCTTGTTCTATGATTACAAATTTATATGTATGTTAGTTATTTCGATTGTATATCCAGTGGTTATAAAGTTCGATTACTGTTGTATAAACAATTCTAAGTTAACTTGCTATTGAAAAATGGGTGGAGTGGCAAGACTTGTTTTCCTTGTAAATAGCTGATAGGTAATTGTTTCTACTTGTCACAGTGGGGATTACTTAGTTGTCACTGAACTAATAAATTTCTTTCCTTGTTGTGTGTAGGTGCATTTGATGATATAAAGTGCTTGTAGAAGCTCAACAAGACATACTTCTCGTTCGTCACTAGCGCTCAACTTAGACGAAGAGGGACTTACAATCCTATCCTACTGATTACTATAACTGTTGTTAGTTGATATTTACACAAGGATGGATGTTTCACTAGACTATGTTGTACGAGTTACCATTATTGTCGTTACGGAATTTATGACAATGTTTTAATTACTACTGCATATATTATTTACATGGTACACATTTTATATGGTATTAACACTTGGTATCTTGGTTTGTGTTTTCATATGGTCTCGGTGTATTAATTTAAAACGTTATAATATCCCTTCCATGGAATATGTCATATGCCATGGACCATGGCTAAACCCTATGTCTTTGATGAACATATTACATGGCATGTTGATTAAACATGGATCTTTGTGAAAGGGTTGCATAAACTTAATGCTATGGATTTTTATTTATGTCCTTGGAGGCTAGGGTGGCGACATTAATGCACATTGGAATGGGTGGGCCTCAAGACTAGGTATTGGGATCTTGTGTTTGTTGGTTTAGTCACAGCATGGATGCATGATCTTTTCCTCTATGTTGTGTGGTGGCGTGAAGCTCGGGAGGTTGGATGTGAGGGAAGGTGCGTATCCACTATGGTTTAACAAAGTTGTTTTGTTTGTTTAGGTGTGTTTCAATGCATACTCCTCATGGTGGTATTTGTCTTGTGTTGTAGGTTGTAGGGTATTAAGAAATCATGGGTCATGGGTCACTTGGAATACATCACCATACCCTATATGGGCAACTTGTTATGTACAAGTATAAACCTTGTCCCTCTCTTGTGTTTTTTTTGTGACAGAGTTAAATCACATTGTAGGTTTGAATGTATGGGTCTAGTTTTAATGACTGTGAAATAGAAGGGATTGTTTGTAAAATAACATGTGTTAGCATCAGAGATGTGTCCAAGACTTGGGGTTTAAGTTGGGGATTTAGTGCCTTTAGATGAGTACTTAATGTATTCAGGTTTTTTTCTTAAGGATGCTCTGCGTAGTATTAATTCCTTAGTGAGCATTACCAGTATCTACAAAATGTAAATGTGTTTATGTGGGTTACGATGATAGCACCATTACTTGCAATGGTGTAAGGTTGGGTTTATATGACTGTGTAATTTCTTACTTTGTTTTAATGGATAATATGTACAACATTTATACTCTATGTGTGTTTATTGGTTGTTTATTTCGAGCATTTGCATACTGTTGAATCATAGGTATAATTCATATTCTTTGTTGTTAGTTTGAATTTGTGTGATTCAAAATTCTTGATTTGAGTTCTTTATGGATTTGTTAACTGTGGTGGTTTGCCTTTGGAACCATATCGTAGATGGAAATGGAATTCCTACAATTAGAGATGTCACTATGTGTTGGTTAAATGACTTATCATTTTTATGTTGATTCATGGTTAATGCATACTCTAAGTATAAGAGCCATGGATGCGGTTGTAACCCTTCAATGTTTTTCGTTTCTATTTGCATAGAGTTGAGAGGGTTGTAGTGTTGGTATTAATGTTTAAATGGTTTGTTTTATGTAAAGGGCCTAGGGCCATGTAATAGTGACAATGTGTAAATTTATTTGGGTCTTTCAACCTCTGTAGAGATTAGATATAAATGATTTACGGTCTATGTATTTAGAATAGCATGGTTTAATAGTTGAAAACAATACAAAGTGTTGTAGAAATAATAATGAATCCTACAGGATTCAATATGGTGACCTGTAAATAAAAGGACTCAACAAGAATTGATCTTGTGTCACTAGGGTTGTAAATGTTTATAAATGTATGGGTTTGTTTAGGCATTAATGCGTACATCAATTGACCCTACGACGTATGTTTATTTATACTACGTTTTAAAAGAGTTTTGTCCATACCATTATGTTTGATTTTATTATGAAAGAGATGGATGTATGTTGATTTCCATAGATGTAGTTGGTATATTAATTATGTGGTTTGGTTTATTACTTCAAACCATTAGATGGTCTTGATAGCTGGACTGTTTTGGAATTTTTATTTGTTACTTGATTATGGTTCTGTTTATATTTAAATAATAGAATGATTTGTTTTCTTAAGTTATACTATGCTTTAATTAAATATGCTTTATAATTATGATCTGTTTATAGTTTGTATTTAATTAGTCCTTTTTCTCCTAAATATAGTTATGCTAGAAATATGAAATCTTTTAGTAGAGTCCATAGGTGAAATAAACCTATAGACTTTGTTTAGAGTAATTTCTAGATCTTAGGTGAAACAAGTTTAAGCTATGCAATAAATGAAAAACTAAGTATAGAAAAAATAATCCCTAAATAATTCTTAGAAGCGAAATAATTTCAGACATAGTGTTAGAAATATAACATAAACCCTTAAATATTCTAACGGGATATAATTTTAGACATAGGGTTAGAAATATAACATAAACCCTTAATTATTATAACAATAAGTATACTCAATAATGGAATGGAAAAACATCAAGAACCTCATACTTGTATGGTGAAGTTATCCCAATGGCTTAAAACCTGGACGCTTAATTACCCAACATTAACAAATTCATAGACAGATATGACCTCTCTATAGATAACCAAATCAGTTCGGAACTACGACATTCCACCCAACCATGACCCCAAACCGTTCCTAGTTTTCATTCGGATTCCCCCAAGATGGTTCCAATATACAAGTAGCTTAGAGATCTTAAGGTAATCCTTCCCTAATAGGGATATCAAATATGAATCAGTTCTCCTTTTCCTCTTAGGAAAATGTTCTCCAAGAACTCTCTTGAGAATAAAGAGGAAGAAATAATGATTAACCAAAAAGATGAAAGAGATCCCCAACCCTCTCTTTGGATTGTATTTTTATAGGAATACTTTTCAGTCAAAGCGACACTTAAATCAATAATCATTTGATTTCTTGATTTAACCCTTTTATTTAATTTGGGAACTTTTAATATTTAACTTAGGAACTTTTAACTAGTTCCTATTTGGACTTTTGTAGGTATTATAATATTTAATTATTTTTAAGTAATAATAATAAGAAATGAATCCTCTCTTTCTTTATCATAGTTTTAATATTATTACTATGTTTACTCTTATATATA
>LPNX010182960.1:50888-157465 GCA_001517045.1 Pseudotsuga menziesii
CATTTAATCACTTATAAATAAGTCAAATGAGATCAATATTTTACTCGAGTCATTTTCACTCGAAATCATTAATTCTTTTCAGTAACTTGTATAGATTATTAGAGCCAATAATCAACACTAAAAATAGGGAGTTACAAATTTAGTGCAATTCCAGAGCTCCTCACTCAAGACTAATGCTAGGATGTACTTGTAGGATACACCTAGGGATACAATGGATAAGGATCTAATGTTCCACAACTTATGCTCAACATCAACTTCGAAGGCTTGAGGGCTTATGCCCAACTCTTCCAATTATATGTTCATGTGCTCTAGAGCTTTGTGCTGAACCCAAAGGTTTTCATATTTCATGTGTTCCTGAGCTCCTCACTCAACACAAAATAAACACTCATGTGCTCCCGAGCTCCTTTCTCAACACAAAAAATATCATTAATCATGTGCTCTAGGGTCCATGCCCAACACATAAAATCATACATAAAACATATGTAATGGTCTTACATCCAATATATCAAACAAACCATCATGTTCATATGCAGTGGGGTCCTAGTCCCAATATATCAAAAAATAAATAAAGCATCAAAATAAGATCATAGTCAATGGGGCTTATTCCCATAAGTGTTAGGTTAAAATTTGAGATATTCCAGACCTTGAGTTTCCTTAGTGGATTGAAATAGCAATCGAAAACTCTTTCTAACCTCATTAAAAAGAACCAACTAATAAGTGTTATGTTTTTTTATACAATATATTTTAATTAGCTAAAAAAATATTTGTAATGTCACTTACAAAATACAAATTGGTATTAGGAACATTTCAAAACCTTAATATCTTATTAGAGAGTATCAAAAAAATTCTCCATGATACTTTTTCATATAATTTAAAAAAAAAGTATTGTTCAACGATAAGTTTTTCATTTTCCTAATATATGTTGAACTATATCAACTACTTGGAAAAGTATTAATTTTCTTACTTTAACATCAAACACTCTTAAAATAAGGGTGGGTATCTATATATATTCCTTAATTAAATTAAAAATTTGTCTATTTTCTATAAGATGTGAATAAATTTCTAAATTTTTAAAAATAGTATATTATATTTTTTTTTATTGAATATGATCTTATATATATATATATATATATATATATATATATACTCTTCTCAATCAACAGAAACAACTCAAAGAAGTTGAAATCTCCTTAAAAAGGATTTATGAACAGAATAACTCGGGCATTTTTACAGAGGAAGAATTAAAGGAGGCCAGGGAAAACGAGTTAACAAGAGAAAAACTATTGGCCAAAGAGTAGCAACTTCTAAGGCTAAAAAGCATATCAATATAGATAAAATAAGGAGACAAGAATACCAAACTCCTTCATAATTTTGCCAATAATAGAAGGAACCATAACACGATTTCGACTATAAAGGACATGAATGGGGTAATCGTCAACTCCTTTAAGGAAAACGATGAGACTTGGGAGGGGTTTTTTAAAAACCTTTTCAAGGAACCAACAAGCTGCAATATTCAAGAAATACTCGAGGTCATTAATCTATGTCCTAGAATGATAAATGAAGAGATGAACAATCCTGAAGGAGGAAGTTACCAAGGAAGAACTGCAGAAAGTTGTGTACTCCTATCAGAACGAAAAACTCCTAGGTCCGAATGGGATAACCGTTGAATCTTTTTAGGGGTTTAATGACCTAGTGAAATAAGATTTACTGAAGGAAGTACAAGAGTCCCAAATGGATGGGAAGGTACTAGGAGCCCTGAACTCCACATTCTCGGATCTCATCCCCCCCCAAAAAAACCCTTCCACCTTTGACTTATTGAGGCAAATATCATGCTGCAATGTGGTTTATAAATTAATAGCAAAGATTATAGCCCAAAAACTAAAGCTAATTCTAAGAGATATCATAACCAAGGAGCAGTCCAGTTTCTTGTTTAATCAGCAAATTCATGGTGCAGTATCCCTTACATAGGAAGCGATTCATACCATCAAGCTATATAAAAGTTAAGCCTTTGCTTTAAAATGGGATCTCTCTAAAGCCTATCATAGGGTGAATTGGACTTTTTTGTTAGATTTTTAACATTAAGCTAGCATTATATTAGGATCTTTAACTGAGAGAATAACAACCACAACAATCAAACACAAGAGACAATGAACATAGTGTTTTTCCTCAGGTAAACCATAAATGGAGAAGACCTTGAAATTTCCTCAGAGATAGAATCAACACCAAAAGTAAAACCCAGAATAGTAAGATGATCTCCTGATAGCAGTAACCTTATTTATTCCTACCCCCACTGTCTTCTTCTTCCTCAACTATGCACTGCAACTGAGTGTGAGTGAGTGTGTGATAAATAGAGAGGCTATCCCTCTATTTATAATAATTCCTGACTTGACTAAGCCCTACTAGGGTCAACTTCACTAGGTGAGTATAACAACCCTAGTGCCCCGAAACTGCGGGGACTTTAGCCCTTGAACAATAGGAGGGTTACCCACCTTCACTTGACATGACTTGTTTACATTATAGAAACTACCGATAAGAACATCAAGGCATGACATGACTCAAGTACATTACAAATACATCCTAGAATAAACATCGGGTCACAATACATAAGAAATACAAGTGAATACATTTTGAAGTTACAATTACATCAACACTTCCTCTTAACTAGGAAGGTATTCTCTCAACACAATTTTTCAGCACAAGTCTTCTTCTATGTATCATCTGGATCATCATTGAGTCCTCGTCATCTTCACCTTCAAGTTATCTCTGTCTTCAACTCATCTTCATCTGGATCTGGATCATCACTCGATTTGGATCATCATCACTTGATTTGGATCATCACTCGATATAGATAATCTCGGGAGCATCATCACTGGATCTGGATCATCCCTCAATTTGTATCACCACTGCTGGATTATCAACACTGGATCATCATGGGTGCTATCTCATGATTCTTCTCGTCATAGGAATTTCTACACAGCCAGCCCTTTTTCATGCTGGTTGTAGGCCTAGCATCCATGTAGGTCTTCTTCCAGCACTTATACCTAACCCTAATTCAGAATGGCCTACCCAACACTTATATCTGATCTTGTAGGAACCAATTCTATAATCATATCATAAAGGAATGCACAACACTCACATTTGACCATGTGGGAACACATCCCACAACCCTGTCAGAAAGGCCCAGCACTCACATTCACAAACCAATGTCGAAAAGGCTCAACACTTACACTTAGCCATGCGAGGAACCAATCCTCCATGCTGAAAGGCTCTACACTTACATCTGACAACCAATGTCAGAAAGGCTCAACACTTATATTCGACCATGCAAGGAACCAATCCTTCATGCTGAAAGGGATCTGCACTTACATCTGACAGCCAATGTCAGAAGGGCTCTGCACTCACATCTGATCATGTAGGAACCAATCCTACAGTCACATCAGAGTGGACCTCAGTCCCAGACTGAGCTTTCCTGGTAACTGACCAGGTGCCTCCATTCCAAGAATGGCATTCAACTCTTATATATGATCATGTAGGAACCAATCCTACAGTCACATCAGAATGGCTTAGCACTCACATCTGATATGGAAGGAACCAATCCTCTCACCATGAAAGAATGGCTCAGCCCTTACATCTGACCATGGAAGGAACCAATCATATTACCATGTTAGAATGGCTCTAGGTCTCATCATTTCCCCTTTGAGGGAACCTCGATCTGGAGAACACCAAGCTTCTCCCTGATGTACTCAAACTTCACCCTAGATAATGGCTTTGTCAACACCTCAGCTATCTATTCATCCATCGCAACATACTGGAGCTTCATTGCTCCCCTATGCACCATATCCCTGATATAGTGATACTTGGTCTTGATATGCTTCGAATTTTCATGGAACAACAAGTTCTCTAACAACTTCATGCGACCTTGGTTGTCACAATGTATACAAGTAGCATCATTCTGGAGATCAAATAAATCATATAGTAGCTTCCTCAGTCATACTGTGTCACAACTAGCTGGACAAGTTGCGACATACTCTGCTTTAATTGTATTTAGTGCCACACAAGATTTCTTCCTGCTAAACCAAGAGATCACACCTGATCCCATACTGAAGCAACACCCTGAAGTGCTCTTGCTATTGATGGCATTGACTTCCCAATCTAAATCAACATAACCCTCCAGGTTAATCTTCTGATTCACCTCATACTTGAGCCCATAATCAATTGAACCCCTAAGGTACCTCAGAATATGATTTGCAGGAATCAAGTGAACATGTCTAAGATATGTCAAGAACTCGCTCAAGGTGTTCACAGCAAAGCAAATATCTGGTCTCATGTTCGTCAGGTACATTAAGGACCCAGTCATCTGATAATACATCGTAGCATCAACCGCTTCTGATGAAGCATCACTCAATAGATTCAAGTTCTATTCCATAGGTGTGGTCATGGCCTTTCATTCCATAATCCTTAACTTCTCCAGGATCTCTACTGCATACTTCCCTTGTCCAAGAGAGATTCCATCTACATTTTGCTAGACCTCCATGCCTAGAAAATAGTGCATCATACCCAAGTCTTTCATTTTGAACTTGGCAGTTAAATTTCTCTTCGTATCAGTAATCAACACATCCATACCTATTACAGATATATTATCTACATACAGTAAGAGCATCACTGGGTTGCCATCTTCAACCTTGTAGTGAAGGTTGGAATCTGCTTTACTTTTGGTAAAGCCCAAACTGGATAGAAAGTTGTTAATTATGCCGTACCATGTCCTGGGTGCCTATTTTAAACCGTATAGGGATTTCTTCAATCTACACACATGAGACTCCCTATCATGTGTCTCAAAACTGAGTGCCTGCTCTACATACACTTCCTCTTCCACTACACCATTCAAGAAAGCAATCTTGACATCCATTTCATCACTGCAACCAGAGTAAGTACTGATATGATGGAAGTGTATCTTGCTATAGGTGCAAAGTTTTGTTCATAATCTATTCCTTCTTTCTATGAGAAGCCACAAGGCACAGATCTTGCTTTATATTTTTCTATGCTGCCATCTACAGCATGCTTGATCTTGTAGATCCATTTGGAAGTTACAACCGACTTCCCTTCTGGTCTTGGGACAACATCCCAAACATCGTTCTTCATGATCGATTGATATTCTTCGATCATAGCATCCTTCCATTCTTTTCATTCTATCTCTTCTTCATAATTGGAAGGTGTCTTATTGATAAAGTCACATAGTAAAGCTGCATATGCGGAGAAGGACCTGGTTCTCTTTCTTTCTCTGTGATTCTCTTCTAGATCCCCATATCTTTCCACACCTTGGATAGCCTCTCATACCCAAGCAGGTTTCCTCTTGTGAGGATTCTTCTCTTGAGGTGGATCTACAGGTTCCTGAGGTTCTTCAAATCATTGATCTTCTTCTTGAGTTTCTTCATTCATGGTTGTATCATGAATTCTTGGTGCTTCTGCTTCTTCGGGTTCTTTAGCAGGTCTGTTTTTGGATTTATTGTAAGATGTGTCTTCATCAAATGTTACATCCCTGCTAATTTCGATCCTCTTGAATCCTGGGAAGTATATTTTGTAATCCTTCAAGCTTTCAGAGTATCCCACAAATATATCCTCATTTCCTGAAGGATCTAATTTTGTCATCTTTTCTTTCAAAATATGTATGTACCCTAGAAAGCTGAATATTCTGAGATGGCTGACTTCTAGTTTCTTGATGGAAAACAATTCTTTAGGTGTCTTGTTATCTAGTACTCTTTGTGGAGTATGGTTTTGTACATACACTGATGTTTCGACAGCCTTTTCCCATAGATGCATGGGAAGATCTTGATCATGAAGCATTGCTCTTGCAGCTTCCATGATAGTTCTATTCTTCTTTTCTGCAACCCCATTATGTTGTGGATTATATGGAGTGGATAACTCCCTCTTAATCCCTGATTCTATGCATAATTCTTTGAATTCATTTGATTTGAATTCTCCACCATTATCTAATTGAAAGGTCTTGATCTTGTTTTCTATGTGGTTCTTGATCAAGGCTTTGAATTCCTTGAACTTGCTGAAAACTTCATCTTTGTTCTTCATGAAGTAAATCCATGTATTCCTAGAATAATGATCAATGAAAGAAACATAGTATACATACCCACTTAGTGAACTTGATGACATTGGTCTACATACATCGGAGTGGATGATTTCCAAGATTCCTTTTTCCTTTCTCTCCCTACTTGGAAATGTCTTCTTTGTATTCTTTCCTTTCACACATCCTTTGCAAACCCCTTCATATTTCGCTTGAATTTCTAGAAGACCTTCAACAATTTTGCTTACAAGTGGTAGTTCTCATAATGCACATGTGCAAGCCTTCTGTGCCAAAGTTCATATGGCTCTACTATGTCATGGACCAAATATTTTTCTGTATGGCCATTCAATTTGTATAATACTCCTTCTTGTTTTCCAATTACTAATGCATCGTCAACAGTCTTTCCTCTTGACCACATGAGGACTTGGCCATGAAAAAATGCAACCCCCATACATTTTGCATCCAGTGCCAATATGGAAAGAATATTATTCTTTAGTCCTGGTAGAAACAAGACATCCTTCATTTTCATGAACTTTCCAGAGTCTAGCTTGTAGGAGGATTCACCACTATCTTTTATGGGATATTGGTAGTCATCCCCAAGTTTCACCTTATGGGGTGAATTATGTTCGGATACTTTCTCAAATATTCGTTGAAACCTATCATGTGCTTAGAAGCCCAACTATCAATAAGCCAATCTTTTCTTTCATGAGTGACAATTCCCGTGAGAGTGGAGATCAGAACATATTCTTCTTCACTTTCTTGTTTTACTTTCTTCCTGGGAGGATCATCATCCTCAGTAATGTGATCATGATTTCTTCTTTTGGAGTTATTCTTTTTCTTGGATCCAATCTTATTCATGGGACAATTTTTAGCAAAGTTTCCTATTTCATTGCATGTATAACATTTGAGTTTGGATGGATCCCTTCTTACAAGATTATTTTTTGGTGAGAATTCTTACCTTGGTGATGATGATTTTCCCTTCTTCCTTTCTTGGAGTGTACTATGAGAGATTTATCTTCACTTCCCATCTTTTCTTCTCGAGCTGCTATTCTACATTTCTTTTATGAACATTCTTTTGACAGTCTACTGAACTTGACTAACTTCTTCCTAGCACATATTCCTTGGATGAAAGAATCCCATGACCTAGGGAGACCATTCAAGGTTGTCATCACAATTTCTGCATTCTCCAATTCTTCATCTACTATTTCTAGTTGTTCTTTGATCTGGGAGACCCTTGTGAAGTATGACTGGATGGTCTCCTCATTCTATATCGTTACATTCTTCAACTGGTTCTTTAGAGTCATCTTTCGGTTTAAGTTCTTCCCTTCAAACAGTTTGGTTAGGGCATCAAACATAGCTTTAGGTGTCTTGAGGGAGGACACTTATGGTATGAGGTGATCCTTGATTGAATCAGCAATGATCCTCTTTGCCATAACCAAATTCTTCTTATGTAAGGCCTGGAAATGGAACCTCCTCATGGATGTAGGAGTCCAACTCATTTTCTTCCAGGACTAGGGGGATCATATACTTCCAGGCTCGGAAGTTATCAGCTCCCTCAAGATTTTCATCAAGCTTGGTATGATGAGACATCTTAACTAAGAACCTCAAATGGAAATACAAAAGATTTAGATCTTACCAGGTCAAGATGTCAGATCTGGATTTGGAGCTAAAGTTATGTAGTGCTGGTTCAGGAGCAAATTAGAGTTTTTCTTTTCTAGAGTTGTATCCAACAAAATGCTTTGATCTTCATTAGAGGAAATTTCAACTCAGAATGGGCCTTTTAACTCAAATTCCATGTCATCATGTGTTAGCCAATGAAATTGATTTAAATTTGAAATACCGTATAGGTCTTAAACAATTTTTTAATATAAATTTGGGGATAGGTCTCATAAAAAAAACTACTTTTTTTGTTTGTATTTTCGACATATCTCCCCATGTTTTTACTCAAATTTCAATCGGGAGAGCTCGTTGGATGCGGAATTAATATCCGCATCCAACGAGTACCCACTTGGCATACTTTTGAGATACCCCTCTAGCCCAAAAACAAAAAATACCTAAATAAATGTGATGATACTTTTGACGGACCGCGCTACCCCAAAAACAAGAAATACCTGAAAAAACGTGATGATGACATCATCATCACGTTTTTTTAGGTATTTCTTGTTTTTGCGGTAGCGGGGTCCATCAAAAGTATGTCGAGTGGGTACTCGTTGGATGCAGAATATAATTCTACATCCAACGAGCTCTCCCAATTGAAATTTGATTAAAAACAAGGGGAGATATGTCGAAAATACAAACAAAAAATGTAGCTTTTTTCTTTTCTTCCTCCAAAATTAATAAATATTATTTTATTATTTTAACTCTTTTGTTTTATAAAAAAATTTTATGAGTCCTATTTTGAGTTGAAATTTCCTCTAATGGATCTCTAAACTTCGATTTTGGGGAGGAGATCAATCCAGGCCTCGGATCACTGAAAAATTTCACTTGTGTGAAAAACCCTAATTTTCGGCAGTAGTGTTGGGTCCAAAACTCAAAAACCTTCGAATTGGATTCTACTTCGACAAAAATATGCGCCCTAGGGAGGATATTTATTCCAACCTTCTTTTGCTAAAAATATGTGGAGAGAGATCCACAAAGTAGGAAGCCCTAGTTCGCGTAGTTGCAGAGTGTCTTCTTCTCAAGTTAGCTCTGATGCCATGTTGGAATTTTAACATTAAGCTAGTGTTATATTAGGATATTTAACTGAGACAATAATAAGAACACCAATCAAACACAAGAGATAATGAACATAGTGTTTTTCCTCGGGAAAACCATAAATGGAGAAAACCCTGAAACTTCCTCAAACATAGAATCAACACCAAAAGTAAAACCCAAAACAGTAAGATGATCTCCCAACAGCTGTAACCTTCTTTCTTCCTAGCCCAAGTCTCTTCTTCTTCCTTAGCTATGCGCTACAACTAAGTGTGAGTGAGTGTGTGATAAATAGAGAGGCTAGGTCTCTATTTATACTAATTCCCAACTTCACTAAACCTTACTAGGGCCGACTTCACTAGGTGAGTCTAACAACCCTAGTGCCCCGAAACTACGAGGACTTTAACCCTTGAACAATAGGCGGGTTACCCACCTTGACTTGACATGACTTGTTTACATTATAGAAACTCCCGATAGGAACATTGGGGCATGACATGACTCAAGTACATTACAAATACATCATGGAATAAACATTCGGTTAGAATACATAAGAAATACAAGTGAATACATTCTGAAGTTTCAATTACATCAACATTTTTTAAGGTTGTTAATGATTCAGATTCGCTTGGATCTGGAGACTGTCAATTGGATAATCGGATGTGTTCAATCATCATCCTTTTTTGGTTTGATTAATGGATCTCCCTTTAACTTCTTCAGGGCTTCAAGAGGCCTCACACAAGGGTTCCCTCTCTCCCCTTTTCTTTTTCTACTAATAGAAGATGACCTAACCATAATTTCTAATCATGCAATAAGGGAAGGCTCCTTTAAAGGAATAAGGATTAATAGTTTTGTAGAATTATTGCACATCCTGTTTGTAGATGATGTGGTAATGTTGGGAGAATGTACTTGGGGGAATCTAAAGGAAGCAGAGAAGATACTGGATTTGTACAAGAAAGCCACATGCATGCACATCAATGTGAAAAAGTACATTCTCTCATAAAATGGTTTACCAGAAGTTATTAAAGAGAAGATTAGGGATGAATCCCCTTAAATTTTAAAACCCATGGATGAAGGATTTAAATCTCTAGGTTTTGTACTCAAGCCTAATGTTTACTCTTTCACAGACTAGATGTGGTTGTATAAAAAAATTGAGGGTGGAATTGGATGTTGGACTTACAAATTATTCTCCACGGGAGGAAGGTTGGTACTACTCAAGGTAGTCCTTCAGAGAATTCCAGTATATTGGGCAAAAATTGCTTATATCCCAAAGCGCATCTTATAGAAACTCAGGAAAACAAATTTCTCCTTCTTATGGCCTGCAAAGAGATATACAGAAGGAGTCCCCCTAGCCAAATGGAAATTTATTGCTAGCTCGAAGAATTAGTGGGTTGGGGGATTAAGAATCCCTTTCTGTTCTGCCAATCTCTTGCTGCCAAAAGTTTATCGCACCTAATCAAGAATCCAGACTCCCTATGGGGTAAGATATTGTAATCCAAATATTGTCCAAATGGATCCATTCTAGAATGGATAAGGAAGAGAGACAAAAACATCAAAAATAGGTCCATAGGATGGAAAGCATTGGTTTTAGCCTTCCCCCAACTAGGGAACTAGTTGGCCTGGTTAGTGGGGAATGGAAGAGAAATCAGGGTTGGAGGATATCCTTGATCGAGAGCAGGGGAAATATTCAAACTATAAGAAGGCCTAGTCTCAAAATTAGGAAATTCTGGGATCCTCAGGTTAAACCAAGCTTGTTCAATGTCTTCACAAAGGGAAACCCTTTGGAAGAGTTCAGAGCACTTAGGCCTTGAGGAAGGGCTGTAGGAGGAATGGGATGAATATGCTTCACTGCTCAAATCATATTTTATTCACTTAGAAGAGGAGAGGATAGACAAGATAGTCTAAAATTAAAACCCTATCAATGGGGATTTCACGGCTAAACTTGGTTACAATACTTGGGCATGGGAGAAATATCATGGACAGAAGGAGACTTGGTGGAAGAAATTATGTAAATCTGAAGGCCCCTTAAAGACCAAAATTACCTTATGGCTGACTCCCAATAACAAGCTTATAACATGGGATAACTTATAGACAAGAGGTTGGAATGACTCAAATCGATCTGCACTGTATTATTGAAATGAGGAAAATTCTTCTCTTTTGTTTAATCTTCGTTCTTATACGGACTCAGTGTGGAAGACAACTTGCAGAGAATTAAAATTTCAAGGAGCAATCGGGATTTCTCTGGATCACAAAGCAAAATCTTGGTGGACATAAAAACCGATACGTCCTTACAGTGCTTACCCATCCCTTTTCTCTTATGGAATATGGTGGGATCAAAACACTATCATTTTCAATAAAAAACTAATTCCTCTCGAAGTAACTTAGCTCTTCTCATACAGTGGGCTAGAGAATACAGATCCCAAGAAAAAGAGCTAAATGTCAGAGTACTGGTTCCTCAAGAAATTAACAAAGGAATTCCATGGGATTTTTTTGATGGAGCAAGCCAAGGGGACCCTCCATTGGGAGGTTGAGGAGGAGTTCTTTATCTCTCGGGTTTCTATAAAATCCAAGCAAAATTTGCACTAGGGCACTATACAAATAATAAGGTTGAACTTGCAGCACTGCACTTCGTTCTGGAACTAGCATTAAAAAACAACATAACTCAACTGCAAGTCTTCGGGGATTACAAAATGGTGGTATACTAGGTTAACGGGAATATCGAAATCAATGTACCACAGTTGGAATAGCTACTGAATGCAATAAGAAGACTACTGGAATCATTCACAAGCTTCATAATATCTCACATTTACAAAGAGTTGAACTTGGAAGCTGATAGACTATCCAAGTTAGCACTTCCACTGGATCGAGGAAAGCTGGAAACACAGGAATCTTGAGGGAATTAAAATTGAATTTGTAACAAAAGATATATAAAGGTCAAAGTATCTTTGCACTGAATGGTTGATTATTCACAATCTCTTATAAAACAGAAGATTTTGGTTTTTCTGTAATGAAAGTTCCTCATAACAGTTTATGGCCATTATTAATTTAGATTGGCAGATATTTTCCTATTGGAAAATATATATATAGTCTTTCAATACAAATAGTTTCCTAGAATATAGAAAATTATTACACATAGGTACTCCAACAACATGATAATGTTTTATTTGTTTATAGGTAGCATCATTTATACTTTAAACATTTAATTAATAAGACAAGCCTTTCATTTAAAAAAAAAAAACACATATAATTACTTGTATACAATTTATGGTGTTAAGCCTTTTGTTAGGTTAAATTAGCATGAATCCATCTCAAAGTGGATGCATTTTTTTTATTGATATGTAGAAATTTAAGATTAAGAAAAACTACACATTAAGAAATGAGATGTCTCTCCATATATACTAGGTTCATATTTAAGATGTATCTATGTCGGTTTAATTATGCAAGTGTGACATAAAAAAATTTAATTACCCTTTATTTTAAGGTGTCCACATCTTCCCCATAAGTTACTCAAAATGAGTTTACCTTAATACGTTACTCAAAATGAGTTTACCTTGAGTTATTTTTGAACTCATAGCTTTTGATGGCCCATAGTATTCTCCTGTGCTATTGAGTGTGATGGGGCCTTTTTAAGGGCTTGGAATACTTGATTGTAAAGTGCTTGAGGTCGGTCTCTCTTAGGTGGTCACCCAAATAGCAATGCCTTGGATGGCTATTTGTGGGATTAGGGCATGGAGTACTCCATTGTAAAGTGATTGATGTCTATAAGGGATGTCGATAGAAAACGCAAATGTCTTTGATGTTATAGTTGTTTATAGTTGCTTCCATTGAGATAGTCTACGGATATGTGAGTCATACTAAAAAAATCTTTAGAACATGTGATTACTTATTATCTCACTCACTTATGGTGTGGGTTTCTTTTGAAAAGAAACTAGACTTCAATAAGCCTAAGGGTGACTTAGTTGGTAGGAGACATTAAAAACCCCATGTTAATAGCTGGTATAACCCACATACATTCCTTGCATGATTTTTATGTTTTAAATACCCTTATAATAAACAATCAAAAAATAATAGAAATAATTTTTTAATTTTTATTAAAAAATAATATGGCATTTTTATCTTCTAAAATTTTTAGAAGTTGATGTGGTGACCGATATTTATCATTATTCCTTTTTCAAATGTAAGATTGTTAAAAATAGATTTGCTGAGAGTATTCACCCTTCCCCTATTAATTTATATTTTTATTATTTTTTTTATTATGCGTTTTTTTTCCTCTCTAATGGTTATTTTCATGAGGATATATAAGTTGTAGTTTCCTGAAGATGATTCTAGTAAGATTGGTAAATATTGTTGTCTGTGAACACACCATCAAATAATGTGTAAAGGAACTGGTTGGAATCGAAGCCTATATAGAATACGAAACCAGAAAATTCTGGATCTTAATATCCTTATTTAGTTTTGGAATGGGAAACTTTCAAATGATAAAATCAAAAGAATCGGAGGTCAGTTGGAAGAGCACAGACAAGATGATGTTGACACTCATGTCAAGATGGCATTAGCGTCTTCAATTTGTCAAACCTCTTGTTGCTTAGATCCGAGTCTTTTTATTTCATATATTGAATGTTTCACCATTTAAGAGTCGAATATGGATTTTAAGATCCGGATCTGTTCTGAGGACATCGAAAGCCTTAAATTGCCGGAAGTCTACCATTGGCATCCCTGGACGGCAGCGGCTTCCAATAAATAATTGACATTTACAACTAATAAGAATTCACGACTGATATTCTTTTTCGGCGCTTCCCGGTGGTGACCTCTCGTTACACTAAACATTAAATGTCGGATAAAAGAACCCAACTCTTAGTGAACAATTCATGAATTGTTTCTCTTGCTGGCTTCTACGGCCTTCTGTATTTACAGATTTCTTTAGCAGATATAGCTATTACTTATCCATGTATCCATGATCACGATTTACATAGATTTGTGCTTTTCATCACGATTTACAGTTACTGACACCTTTTCCTTGTTAGATGAAAAATATTGATACTTGCAGGATCACTAGCAGCAGGTTTGAAGAAGACTGGCAGCAATAGACAACATGAAATCCAAGCAGGACCAGCATGTTCAAAATGAAGCACGGCTCGTCAAATTCTTCAGCTATTTCCAGTTAAAGACCATCCTTCGTGGAATTGTCTTTGGCCGGAAATAGCTGAAGAATTTGACGAGCCTTGATTCACTTTGAACATACTGGTCCACTGCTTGGACTTCATGTTGCCTATTGCTGCCGGCCAGTCTTCCTCAAATTATTTGCTGCTAGTGTTCCGGGAAGTATCCTAATTTTTCAGGTCAGGTAACAAGGAAAAGGCGTCAGTAAGTCTATGTAAATCGTGATAAAAAGCAGAAATCTATGTGAATCGTGATCATGGATATATGGACAAGTAATAGCTATACCTGCTAATAGCAATCTGTAAATACCCTGTAAATACCATTAAGCCAAGCCAGCAAAAGAAACTATTCATGAATTGTTCACTAAGAGTTGGGTTCTTTTATGGTTTGATGGCGCATTTAATGTTTAGTGTGCCGAGAGCTCACCAGCTGCTAAAAAGAATATCTTGTCGTGACTCCTTATTAGTTGTAAATGCGAAGTGTTTATCCGAAGCCGCTGCCGTCGGGTAATGCCAATTGTATACTTGATAGTTTAAACTTTAAAGTGATTGGCATTTTTGGCCACCTGGCTTTGGAAGGTGGATTTTAAGATCCGAATCCGTTCCGGTCTGCTTCTTTCTCATTCGTTGAAGATGTAGTTGTACAAATTACGACGCTGTGCGAAACGTTAAATGAAATTTCAATGGAACGCGTGGTATTCTGAGATTATTTTATGAAGATTATGATCGCTGTGTATTTCATCGCGGAACTAGCTGTGCGAGCTGATTCTCTTCATTTTCTCTCAGTCCATCTTTTTTTTTCCTCTACCTCTTAATTATTTTCTTTGCAATACTAATAGACGTTTCCTGTGCGCGCTGATTCTCTTCATTTTCTCTCAGCCCATTTTTTTTTCCTCGACCTCTTGATTATTTTCGTTGCAATACTAATAGACGTCGCCGCCTTCTTTTTCTTTATTGTTGTCTATTCCATCCCGGAGGCAATACTATGAACTAGCTGTGCGAGCTGATTCTCTTCATTTTCTCTCAGCCCATCTTTTTTTTCTCAACCTCTTAATTATTTTCTTTGCAATAGTAATAGACGTTTCCTGTGCGAGCTGATTCTCTTCATTTTCTCTCAGCCCATACTTTTTTTTTCTCTGCCTTCTTCTTTTTCTTTGTTGTTGTTATGATACCATGAGAGCTAGGGTTACTCCTTTTGGACGATTGACCGAAGCGATCTCCTTAATTGGGTTGATTCCATTCTTGTTAATTATTTTCTGCTATTTTCTACTTGATATCCTTTATTGTTAGGGAGACTCCGTGTCGAGGATCAGCCAAAGGGAGATATTGTTGAGAGTGATGTCTTTCCTTGGAAATAGTGTTGGAATTAAATTTTTATTTTACCCTTCAAGTTATTATTTTTTGACGTTTTGGCATTCTATATTGCTTGTCATGCAACATTTTGTTTAAAATTTTATCCTATAAACATTAAAAATATTAAAAATGAAAAAATATAAATTTTACTTTTTTTAAAATAAGTTTTATTTTTTTTAAACAAATTCTATATAAATATATATATATAATTATTTTTTTAAATAAAATTTTATAATGTATGACAACTTTAATAAGTTTTATGTATGACAACTTTAAAATTATTTAATGATAACATCAATAAATACTAAATTATTATGGCATCACAGATATTTGGGGATGTCAACAGTAAAATACTATTTAAATGACAAAGCTAAATTAATGTATATAAAATTCAAATAAAAATAAAGCATTCAAAATAATTATGTTAAAGTTTTTATTATAAAAAAAAATTAGGTTACATTTCTTATAAAATACTCAATGATATTTCTCATTAAACTACACCGTTCACTAATTTCTTTATTAAAAATAATAACATAGACCGGGTTTGGAGTCTTAAAGTTTCTGTTGAATACATTTGGTGAAAGAAAAAATGAGCCTATGGGAGATTGAATAATTTTAATCTGTAAGACGCGCAACTATGTAACAGCACACTGTGTAGTTTACAGTTTGACTTAAAGTCACCTCATATATTATATGAGTTAGTTGGCTCAAAGCATCAACAATCTTGTTTTCTTTGTTCTTTATATGCTTTGTCTCGAAATTGTACTCACTAAGGAAATCCAACCATCTCATTTTCTTTCCATTTAGATCTAGATGCTCAAATAAATATTTCAAACTCATTGTGTTTGTCTTTAGAAGGAATTTCCTTCCCATGGGGTAGTGCGTCGACATCTTAAACGCATGGAGGATGGCTTTTGACTCAAGATCGTATGTGGGGTAGTTATGCTCAAGCTCTTTTAACTTTTGCGATTCATAAAATATCGTGTAATCATTCTGCAAGAGGATTCCTCTGAGCCCTTCCTTGCTTGCATCTGTGCAAACAACAAAATCCCCATCGGGATCCGCAATGCATAGTATTGGTGTGATTGTCAAAATTTCCTTGAGCTTTTGAAAAATTTCCTCGCACTTGGTTGTCCATAAGAACTTATTTTCCTTCTTTTGTAAAGTGGTCATGGGACAAGCTATTTGTTGAAATATTGTAACTTCAAAGAATATTCTATATGTATTTTTTGTTGTCCCGATGTTCCTACTAGGAGAATCACTTGTATTTCTTTATACCCCAATGTTTCTAATCGGGAGAACTAATAAGATTCATGAGGAAGTCCCCTCCATTTTAAGTCGGTTCATTAGTACCCCAGTTGTGGTTACTCGAGCCTACAAGATTAAATTAGGATTACTTGAGCCTACATAACTGAACTAATTATTAAGTGAACTTAAGAATATAAATAGAGGTGAGGTGCTTCTCATTTGAGACACACACACTCACTTATGTAGCACATGAGAGAGAGAGAGAGAGAGAGAGAGAGAGAGAGAGAGAGCTATGGCTGGAGAAGGAGGATCAGTCTTTTGGGTTTCACCTTTTATCTTTTTGGGGCATCTATATTGAGGAAGCTTTTGCTGGGTTTTTCAACTACCAACTCGAAGTGACCATTCCTCATACGAAAGGCGGTTTTGTGAATATCCTCGTCGTGAATCCGTACCTGATGGTACCCATATCATTGATCGATATTTGAAAATATCTTTGCTCCTCCTACTTGATTGAACAAGTCATCGATCATAGGGAGTGGGTATCGGTTCTTGATAATCATTTTGTAAAAATGACGATAATCGATACACATCTGCATCGTACCATTTTTTTTCTTTACAAAAAGTATTGGTGCTCCCCAAGGGGACACACTTGGTCGGATATATCCTTTCTCTATCAGTTCCTATAACTACAATTTTAGTTCCACAAACTCTAGTGCACTCATGCACTAAGGGGATTTCGAAGCTGAAACTGATGCTGGTGTTAGTTCTATGGAAAAGTCTAGGTCTCATTTTAGAGGTAAAGCTTGAATTTCCTCAGGAAACACGTCCTTAAAATCTAAAAGAACTGGAAATTTCTCTATGTTGTGTTATCTTTCAGCTTCTATGTGTTAGAGGTTTTCTGCAAACAGCTTGTAGACTTTCCTAATGCACTTCTTTGCGCATAAAAAAGATATCTTCCTTACAAAAACTTTCTTCGATATGCCTTGAATCTTTACTTGATTCCGTTGCCTATCCATACACACGATTGACTTCTGTAAGCAATCGAGCATGACATGGTGTTGTTCCGTCCATACCATGTCGATAAGTATATGATATGATCCTAAGGGTAGGATGTTCATGTTTACTCTAGTAGGAAAACCATTGAGGTTTACCTCACAATTGTTAACTATTTCCAAAAATTTCCGTTTTGTACCTGTGGCTAATTGCACCAGCCAAGTTTTATCATGTTTAACTTTTCCTAGTTTGCATACATCAACAATTTTAGGTGATACATAGCTCTGGCAAGCTCTGGGGTCAATCAGTATTGAAATAGAAGTTTTTAAGATCTTACCTTCTATATCAACCATAGTATCCTATTGGTCTTCATGTCAACCATCCAAGGCTGCATAAATCCATGGTGTTTCAATTATGTCCTCTACCATTGGTTCCTCGTGTAAGTTTTGCAAGACCCCATTGGTCTTATTCCTACAGTCCTAGGCATAATGAGGCCCTTGGAATTTTGAGCATTTAACTTGTAGCAGATAAACATTGGCTCCCCCATTTGTTGCTAGCTTGGTAGCATTTGGAGCTTGTACATATAGATTTGTACATGATTTGTTAAAGTTATTCTTGGCTAGAAAATTGTTGTTCTGTTTTCTGTATGGTGGCGAGTTAAATCCCAGTTTGCAGTTATTGGAGAAGGTCCTAGACCTGTCTCTGCTTATGTTAAGGTTATCTTGCCTCAACTGTCCATGCTTGTAGAAAATCCTGGCTTTGTGTAAGGTGGTGTCAAATGTTTCAGGCATGTCAAATTCAATCCTCTCCAAAATTTGGGAGGAAGACATACTACAAATTTCTTTATTTTTACTTTCTCGTCCTTGATGTAGGGTACATAATGCAACAAATCCAAAAATCTTTTAATAAAATCATCCATAGTCATGGATCCCATACGTAACTCTTGAAACTCTTTCAATTTTTTGTTAAAGAACCTCTTCGACATGTATTTCTCTTGGAAAATCTTGCGAAATTTACTCCATCGTATTTTTGTTAACTCATATTTCTTGGTATGCTTCAAGTTTCTCCACCATATAACTACTTTTCCATTTAAGTTATAGATGGCTAGATGTGCTTTCATCTCGCTAGAGTAGTTATGAACTCAGAAATATTTTCTCATTCCCAACGACCACTCTGCGGCTTTTCCCCCCGTATTCATCTCTCCTTCATAGGCTGTGGATTTTATTTTTTGAAACTCTCCATGAAGGTTGTCATGATTTCTCAATTTCTTTATGGATGGGGAAAGAGAATCATCACTAGAAATACTATGATAATCTCCTTCTAGAGGTTTAGGGGTATGCTCTTCTTTTCCTTCTTCTCTCGGGATGTTGGCTAATTTATGATAAAATTATTTCTTGAAGCTGTTTGTGGAATGAGTGGGTTTTCCCTGCAGGATTCCTCTTGTCATGTTTCGCACCAATGGCTCATTAATTGATTCATGTTCCTTTCTTTCATTCAAATTATCATCTATGGAACTTTGCAAGTATGCTTGGAGACTTTGTATGGTTTTCATTAGATTAGAATTGAGTTCCACCAGCATTTCTACTTTCTGGGTGGAGGTATTCAACTTCCCTTGCCAGTTGTTATCTTGTTCAATGTTCATGATGTGCACTTCTTCTTTTAAGATCTTGTAATTGTAAATTTTTAATAACAGGAATTTTTTTTGTTCGCTAACAAAATTTAAAAACATACTTTATTTTGGTTACAACGAATGTATGGTACACCCATTTGGTCTCTTAGTGTTGAAATTGGGCTCTGATACAACTTGTAATGTCCCCAAAATTTGAAATTTTTTTTTTTTATTAGGTTAGCTATTTACTGCCTCAGCTCGACATTATGTAACTATGTGGAATGTGTCATACTGTAATATCCCAAATTTTGGACCTAGCACTTACAGGCATGAGCCTATTTATTATGATGTTATCTTGATATTTTATTTTGATATATTGGATCGAATACCCCACTCCATATGAACATGATGATTTTTTTTATATATTGGGAATAAGCCAATTATTGATGATATATATATGTTTGTTTGTCTTGGGCATGGACATTGGAGTGAATGATTGATGATAAGTTTTGTGTTGAACGAGGAGCTCTGGAGCACATAGGTAATGAATGTTTTGTGTTGAGTGAGGAACTGTGGAGCACATGGGTAATTAATATTTTGTTTTTAGAAAAAAGCTCTATAGCACATGAGTACTTACATTTGTGTTGAGCAAGAAGCTTTGGAACACATGAAAAGATAATTGGAAGTGTTGGGCATAAGCCCTGGAGCCTTCCATGTTGATGTTGAGCATAAGATTTGGAGCATCAGATCCTTGGCCATTGTATCCCTAGGTGTATAGTACAAGTACATCCTAGCATTAGTGTTAGGTGAAGAGATATAAAATTTCTTTAAGTTTGTAACTCCTTGTTTAAGCGTTGAGTATGGGCTCTGGTAAGCACTAGGAGTTACAAAAAGAATTTAACAATTTACGTGTCAAAACGACTCAAGAAAAATATTGATCTCATCAGAGTTATTTATAAGTGATTAAATGAAATTTCAAATTTATGTATTCTCATCAAGTACTGAAGAACTAACATGTTATACGAAGCAATCCAACCTGGAAGGATATTTAGAGTTTCCTATCCTAGTAGACCTAATCATCTGCCTATTTGACCTTATTGAATAAGTGTCATAAATCTAGGGATCATGGTATATGATGCCCAAAGAGAAATGTTAACAAATGTTATATTATTATGTATTTTAAACATGGTATGCATAAAGAATAAATATAGAAATAATATTAATGATGAAATAAATAAATAAAAGCTACATCCATTATTATTTATTATTAAAAGATAATAAATAGTACAATACCTACAAAAGTCTAATTAGGAACTAGTTGAAAGTTCCAAAGTTTAAGTATTAAAAATTACCCCAAATTAATTAAAAATGGTTAAATAAAGAAATCAAGGTTTCTTGATTTAATTATCCCTTTGACTAAAAAGAGTGTCTATAAAGACTCAAGTCAAGTAAAGGCTTAGAGTGCCAATCTGTTTGTTTGGAGTCGTTATTCTGCCTATTTTTCTCTCAAGTAAATTCTTGGAGAACATTTTTGTAGAAGGAAAGAGGAAAAATGATCCAAACCTGAAATACCAGATAGGAAACCCTACCTTAGGATCTCTAAGCTACTTGCATGTTGGAGTCTAGCTCGAGGGGATCCAGATTGAAACCGGGAATGGTTACGGGTCATGGTTGGGTGGAACGTAGTAGTTCTCAAGTGATTTGGTCATCTAATATGGAGATCAGATCTGTTTATGAATTGTTAATGCTAGTTATTTGAGTGTCCAAGTTCAGCCATCAAAGAAGCTTCAGATTATAGGCATGAGATCCTATACTACCTATTCTATTTTTCTAGAATAAAAGCTGGCTGAATTAGGAAAGGGTTCACATTATATGTTCTAACCCTATGTGTTTGATTTCTGTTCAAATATTGTAGTAAACCTATGCTGTACTTTACTTCTTATCGTGGATTTATCCAGGGTTACCCATTTAGTTTACTTCTACAAGTTTTAACTCATTTATAACTCTTTATCAGGGGTTTTGCACCCCGAGTTTTATTCCTGTATTACTTTTACTATTGATACTATGTTAATAGAAAACTAGGTTTTATTTTAGATCTATTACATATATGTTCTTTGGCCTATATACTCTACTCACCGATTTAATTTGTTAGCAGAGCCATGTTTGAATAATTACTAGTTCAGATCTATGCTTCCATTAAAACCTAGATTTAATTTAGTATCATCTACTTCTAATAACAAGAAAACTAACTAATAATACTATTGGTATATAACAAATAAACTATNAATATCTCGATAACTAAATATATGCTAAATACCAAACCATTTCCATTAAAATAACATCATCATAAGAAAATAAAAAGAGTAAGTATTGAGACCATTCATTGGTCTAAATATCAAGTTCCTTTTTCTATATTAAATCCACAACTCCATAATATTATAAAAACACACCATAATAATCGCATCCATAAGTTACGAGGCCCGAATAAAATCCACATTGGAAGTTATACGTATTAATCATATAAATAATCATTTCCTTCGTTTCATATGAAAAATTAAAACCATGTAATTACATTAAGGTCGTAGGAATGAATCCTATAGACAACCATTGGCATTTTCACTTACATAAACTTCGATGCCCCGGTGTATTAAAATCTATAGTAAACATTAATACATAGGAACCAATTTATAAACCTCATCATAATAATATATACAGTCAAGTAATTACACAAGATATGGTAGGAATCGAATCTTGTGGGCACTTCAGCCCCAAATCGCAATCGCCCATTTATTACAACCCATTGTATCAACAATGACCAGGATTCGAATCTTGTAGAGTCGTTCTACATTTATCAAGGCCACGCTATACACAAAGTGTATGTGGGTTGTAACATTAAAATAAATTCACTACAATGAGGTCGTCAGAACCTCATCCTTTTGCACAACACGTTGTATCCGCAACCCCATCAATAAAATATACATTCAACTAACTAAACCATTTTTTTCGAATGCGTGGAAAATATGTCAACGCCAACCTACAATAAGGTTTTTTCAAATTCATGGTTTTATACCCACGTTCATAATACTTTCCATATGTTACACATTAATAATTAACATAGTAAAAGTATACACCCATCTAAGCTATCGTAACAACCATGGAGAGTGATCATGCAATACATGGCATGGCCTCAAACCATATGCTGTCAAAATCTTATAGCTAAGATAATAAACGGAAGAATTTATACACAGACTATCCACAAAGGAGAATGCCAAATAAAACCCAAGTGTAATAACATCAAACACAGTATAAATTTATATGCACAGTAATTACACAATCATAGTAAATTTTACATAGTCACGTTCCATCGACCATGGCACCATTACAAGCAATGGTGTTTCCACTGTGTACAAAAGATAATTCAAAACCCCAAAATTTCATTAACATAATTTATACACAGAGCCTTCCAAGGCACTAAGTTTCGCTCCATGACCAAACTTCATAATATTTATAAAAAAACCCAAGTCCTTATAAAACAGACTCGATGGCCAAAATTTTCCCATAACTTAAACCCCAACCACAATACGCTAAAACTCTAGTCTTAAAGCCAATAGATGGCGAGTATCAACTTGATTAGCAAGATTACCAGAATGGTAATGCTAACCCATGGCTCGCAGTCATGCTACGACCCTTACAGATCCTCGTCACCCTGTCACCTCCAACCACAAAAGGATCGATGGATGAGAAGTATGATATCCTAAGAAAACAAACAAACAAACAACAATGATGTGAAAAAAACAAATACATACCTTCATTAACTTGGAAGTTTCCTTCACCCACTGCGCGGAGCCGAGACCAAACAACCAACAAACAGAACAAAATGGCAAGCCCATCGTGGAGCCAAACCCTATGTTGGGGATGCCACAACCCCCAATATGCATTAATGGGACCATTCTGGTGTCCATTATCAGTGCTAAAACACACATCTCTATAGTTTGTAAATGACACAATATCGTTTGCCACCTTTTCCGTTGCATAGTGTTAAAACCCTAATGTGTAACATTTAGACCATGATATATATTCACCACTCCAAAGTCTAATGCAGGGTATAAAGTGTTATATGCATTGTGTACAATAGTCTCTAAGCATTAAACCTTTGCTTATAATTTTCCCTAGGCAATAAGCTTAGAACCATGGCATATGAAATATGCCATGGTAAACTTGTTTTCATAAAGTCAAAGATTTGGTCTTTAAACGAGATTTGTAAACCTGCCAGAAGTAACAAAATACATGTTAATACTTTTATTAAGATAAACATGAAATAAAAATAGGCTAAGATATGAAAAAATAGATCAGTAACATATAATGAATAATAAGCGCCACTTAGATAATCAGTCTAGGTCTTAAAAGGAATAATCGTTGTAATTAACTTGTCACTAAACCAAGTCTATATGGAGCGATAATAAAAATCGTAGATGTTGCTAGCTGCGAGGGTAAGTACACCTGCACATAAACAAGTTAAGATTTCCTTAGTTCAAACTGAACTAAGTAATCCTACTAGACAAGTAGAAACTTTACTTCTCAGTCAGTTACATCGGAGAACTAGCCCTGCCACTCTGCCCACTTTGGTCCCAAGAACAAATTTAAGTCAGAATATGTACATAATAAGTAAACTCATGTTGATAGTAAAGAAGTACATAATCAAAGCAGCTACACATACACAACAATGTATACACATGAGAATTGCTTACTAATCATATTTACGACATCATAATGTAAAATACAATAACAAACATAACTGAAAGAAAGTAAGTAAAATGTAAGAACAACTTACAATAAATAAGCTGTACATTTAGTGTATGTTATATTCCAGAAGTCCAATAGTGTCCATCCATAGGTAATTTATATTGGCTCAATAAATAAAAGAAATATTTTCAATTTTTGGGGACATTACACGTACTTTGTTTAATGTGTTGTATTGTCGTAAGCTATTCTTACGTCTTGCTTTTACATTTTCAGATGTGGTTATTGATGTAGTGCTTATATTGTTGTGATGTTGATTAGTATCTTGTTCTATAGTTACACATTTATATGTATGTTAGCTATTTCAATTGTATATTCAGTGGTTATAAAGTTTGATTACTATTGTATAAACAATTCTGAGTTAAACTTTTATTGAAAAAAGGGTGGAGTGGCAAGACTTGTTTCCCTTGTAAACACCTTAGAGGTAAATGTTTCTAACTGTCACACAGGGGATTAATTAGTTGTCATTGAACTAATAAATTTCTTTCCTTGCTGTGTGTAGGTTCACTTGATGATAGAAAGTGCTTGTAGAAGCTCAACAAGACATGCCTCTTGTTCGTCACTAGCGCTAAACTTGGACGACGAGGGGCTTACAGTCCTATCCTAGTGATTACTATAAATGTTGTTAGTTGATATTTACACAAGGCTGGATGTTTCACTATACTATGTTGTACGAGTTACCATTATTGTTGTTACGTACTTTACGATAGTGTTTTATTTACTACTGCATATATTATTTACATGGTACACGTTTCATATGGTATTAACACTTGGTATCTTGGTTGGTGTTTTCATATGGTCTCGGTGTATTAATTTAAAACCTTATAATATCCCTCCATGGAATATTTCATATGCCATGGACCATGGCTAAACCTATGTATTTGATGAACATATTACATGGCATGTTGATTAAACATGGCTCTTTGTTAAAGGGTTGCATAAACTATATGCTATGGATTTTTATTTATGTCATTAGGGGCCAGGGTGGCAACATTAATACACATTGGAATGGGCAGGCCTCAAGATTAGGTCGTGGGCTCTTGTGTTGGGTTGGTTCATTCACAGCATGGATGTGTGAGCTTTTCCTCTACGTTGTGTGGTGGCATGAAGCTCAGGAGGTTGGCTGTGAGGGAAGGTGCGTATCCACTCTGGTTCAACAACATTGTTTTGTTTGTTTAGTTGTGTTTCAATGCATACTCCTCATGGTGGTGATTTTCTTATGTTGAAAGTTGTAGGGTATGAAGAAATTGTGGGTCATGGGTTGCCTAGAAGACATCACCATACCCTATATGGGTAACTCATTCTATACAACTCTAAAACTTGTCCCTCTTGTGTTGTTTTGTGACAGAGTTGAATCCCATTGTGGGTTTGAATGTATGGCTCTGGTTTTAATGACTGTGAAATAGAAGGGACTGTTTGTAAAATAGCATGTTTTAGCATCAGAGATGCATCCGAGACTTGGGGTTTAAGTTGGGGGTTTAGTGCCTTTCGGTCAGGACTTAATGTATTCAGGTTTTTTTCTTAAGGATGTTGTACGTAGTATTAATTCCTTTGTTAGCGTTCCTAGTCTCTACGAAATGAAAATATGTTTATGTGGGTTACGGCAACAACACCATTGCTTGCAATGGTTCAAGGTTGGGGTTATATGACTGTGTAATTTATTACTTGGTTTTAATGGATGATATGTACAACATTTATACTTTGTGTGTGTTTATTGGTTGTTCATTTACATCATTTTCATACTGTCGAATCATAGGTATAATTCATATTCTTTGGCATTAGTTTGACTCTGTGTGATTCGAAATTTTGTGTTTGAGTTCTTTATGGATTTGTTAACTGTGGTGGTTGGGCTTTGGTTCCATACCATAGATGGAAATGACATTCCTACCATTAGATATGCCACTATGTGTTGGTTAAATGACTTATCGTTTTTATGTTTGATTCATGGTTAATGAATACTCTAAGTATAAGAGCCATGTATGTAGATGTAACCCTTCAATCTGTGTTGTTTCTATTCGCATAGCATTAAGAGGGTTGTAGTGTTGGTGTTAATATTTAAATGGCTGGTTTTATGTAAAGGGCCTAGGGCCATGTAATAGTGACAATGTGTAAATTTATTTGGGTTTTTTGACCTCTATGTAGAGATTAGATATAAATGATTTACGACCTGTGTATTTACAATAGTGTGGTTGTAGAAATAATAATGAATCCTACAGGATTCAATATGGTGACTTGTAAATAAAAGGACTCAACAATAATTGATCCGGTGTCGCTAGGGTTGTAAATGTTTATAAATGTATGGGTTTGTTTGAGCATTAATGCCTACATGAATTGATCCTCCAACGTATGTTTATTTATACTACATTTTAAAAGAGTTTTGTGCATATCATTATGTTTGATTTTATTATGAAAGAGATGGATGTATGTTGATTTTTGTAGATGTAGTCAGTATATTAATTTTTTTTTTTGGTTTATTACTTCAAACCATTAGATGGTATTGATAGCTGAACTGTTTTGGCATTTTGATTTCTTACTTGATTATGGTTCTCTTTATATTTAAGTAATAGAATGATTTGTTTGCTTAAGTTATACTATACTTTAATTAAATATGTTTTATAATTATGATATGTTTATAGTTTGTATATAATTAGTTATTTTTATCCTAAATATAGTTATGCTGGCAATATGAAATCTTCCAGTACAGTCCATAAGTGAAATAAACCTATAGACTCTATTTAGAGTAATTTCTAGATCTTAGGTGAAACAAGTGTAAGCTATGAAATAAATGCAAAACTAAGTATAGAAAAAATAATCCCTAAATAATTCTTAGACAAGAAATAATTTCAAACATAGTGTTAGAAATATAACATAAACCCTTAAATGTTCTAACGGGATATAATTTCAGACATAGGGTTAGACAAATAACATAAACCCTTAATTATTCTAACACTAAGTATACTCGATAATAGAATGGAAAAACATCAAGAACCTCATACCTATATGGTGAAGCTATCTTAATGGCTAAAAACATGCACACTTAATTAACCAATATTAACAAATTCACAGACAGATCTGACCTCTCTATAGATAACCGAATCACTTCGGAACTACCACGTTCCACCCAACCATGGCCTAGGACCATTCCTGGTTTTCATTCGGATTCCCCCAAGCTGGTTCCAACATGCAAGTAGCTTAGAGATCCTAAGGTAAGCCTTTCCTAACAGGGATATCAGATCTGAATCAGTTCCATTTTCCTCTTAGGAAAATGTTCTACAAGAACTCTCTTGAGAAAAAACAAGCAGAAATAATGATTTACCAAAAAGATGGAAGAGATCCCCAAGCCTCTCTTTGGATTGGGTCTTTATAGGAATACTTTTCAGCCAAAGGGGCATTTAAATCAAGAATCCTTTGATTTCTTGATTTAACCCTTTTATTTAATTTAGGCACTTTTAATATTTAACTTAGGAACCTTTAACTAGTTCCTATTTGGACGTTTGTAGATATTATACTATTTAAATATTTTTAAGTAATAATAATAATAAATGAAGCCTTTCTTTATTTCTCATACTTTTAATATTATTACTATGTTTACTCTGATACATACCATGTATAATATATATATATATATATATATATATATATATATATTATTTGTTAACATTTGTCTTTAGGTATCATATAACATGATCCCTAAACTTATGACAGTTTGTTCGTTAAGGTCGTGAGATAGGTGGTTAGGTCTACTGGGCTAGGAAACTCTAAACATCCCTCATATAACATGGTAGTTCTTCAGTACTTGATGAGATAGAAAAATTCGATATTTCATTTAATCACTTATAAATAAGTCAAATGAGATCAATATTTTACTCGAGTCGTTTTCACTCAAAATCATTAATTATTTTCAGTAACTCCTAGAGATTATCAGAGCCCATAATCAACACTAAAAACAGGGAGTTACAAACATAGTGCAATTCCAGAGCTCGTCGCTCAACACTAATTCTAGGATGTACTTGTAGGATACACCTAGGGATACAATGGACAAGGATCCGATGTTCTAGAGCTTATGCTCAACACAACATAAACACTCATGTGCTCTAGAGCTTCTCCCTCGACACAAACATTTGAATACTCATGTGCTCTTGAGCTCCTCTTTCAACACAAAAAATCTCATCAATCATGTGCTTTAGGGTCCACGCCCAACACATAAAATCATACATAAAATATATGTAGTGGTCTTACGTCCAATATATCAAACAAATCATCATGTTCATTCGCAGTGGGGTCCTAGTCCCAATATATCAAAAAAAAATAAAGCATCAAAATAACATCATAGTCAATGGGGCTTATTCCCATAAGTGTTAAGACAAAATTCGGGATATTACAGACCTTGAGTTTCCTTAGTGGATTGAAATAGCAATCTAAAACTCTTTCTATCCTCATTAAAAAGAACAAACTAACAAGCATTATGTTTTTTTATACAATATACTTTAATTAGCTAAAAAAATATTTGTAATATCACTTACAAAATAAAAATTGGTATTAGGAACATTTCAAAACCTTAATATCTTCTTCGAGAGTATCAAAAAAATTCTCCATAATACTTTTTCATATAATTTAAAAAAAATTATTGTTCAACGATAAGTTTTTCATTTTGCTAATATATATTGAGCTACATCAAATAATTGGAAAAGTATAAATTTTCTTACTTTGACATCAAACACACTTAAAATAAGGGTGGGTTTCTATATATATTCCTTCATTAAATTAAAAAATTGTCTATTTTTCTATAAGATGTGAATAAATTTCTAATTTTTTAAAAATAGTATATTATATGTTTTTTTATTGAATATTAACTTATATATATATATATATATATATATATATACTCTTTTCAATCAACAAAAACAACTCAAAGAAGTTGAAATCGCTTTAAAAAGGTTTTATGAACATAATAACTCAAGCATTTTTATAGAGGAAGAATTAAAGGAGACGAGGGAAAATGAGTTAAAAAGAGAAAAACTATTGGCCAAAGAGGAGCAACTTCTAAGGCTAAAAAGCATAGCAATATGGATAAAAGAAGGAGACAACAATACCAAATTCCTTCATATTTTTGCCAATAATAGAAGAGACATGAATGGGGTAATCATCAGCTCCTTTAAGTAAAACGTTGAGGATTGGGAGGGGTTTTTTAAAAACCTTTTCAAGGAACCAACAGGTTGCAATATTCAAGAAATACTCTAGGTCATTAATCTGTGTCCTAGAATGATAAATGAAGAAATGAACAATATCCTTAAGGAGGAATTTACTGAGGAGTAGCTGGAGAAAATTGTGTACTCCTATCAGAATGGAAAAATCCTAGGTCCAGATGGGATAACCGTTGATTTGTTTTAGGGGTTTTATGACCTAGTGAAAGAATATTTATTGAGGGTAGTACAAGAGTCCCAAAGTTATGGGAAGGTACTAGGAGCCCTGAACTCCACATTCTTGGCTCTCATCCCCAAGAAAAAAATCTTTCCACCTTTGAATTGTTCATGCCAATCTAATGCTACAATGTGGTTTATAAATTAATAGCAAATATTATAGCCCAAAGACTGAAGCCAATTCTAAGAGATATCATAACCAAGGAGCAGTCTGGTTTCTTGTTTAATCGGCAAATTCATGATGCATTATCCCTTGCTCAGGAAGTGATTCATACCATCAAGCTACCGAAAAGTTAATCGTTTGCTTTAAAATTGGATCTCTCTAAAGCCTATCATAGGGTGAGTTGGACTTTTTTAGGTTGGTAATGATTTAGATTGGTTTGGATATGGAGATTGATCATTGGATAATCAGATGTGTTCAATCAGAATCCTTTGTTGTTTTGATTAATGGATCTCCCTCTAACTTCTTCAGGGATTCAAGAGGTCTCAGACAAGGGTGCCCTCTCTCCCGTTTTCTTTTTCTACTAATGGTAGATGCCCTAAGAAGAATTATTAATCATGCAATAAGGGAAGTCTCCTTTAAAGGATTTAGGATTAATAGTTCTGTGGAATTATCGCACATCATGTTTATAGATGATGTGGTAATGTTCGGAGAAGGTACTTTTGGGAACCTAAAGGAAGCAAAGAAGATCCTGGATTTGTACAAGAAAGCCACACATATGCACATCTATGTGGAAAATTCCATTCTCTCGTGAAATGGTTTACCATAAGTTATTAAAGAGAAGATTAGGGCTGAATCCCCTTAAATTTTAAAACCCATGGATGAAGTTTTCAAATATCTATGGTTTTTACTCAAGCCCAATGCTTACTCTTTCAAAGATTAGATGTGGCTGTACAAAAAAATTGAGGGTGGAATGGGATGCTAGACTTACAAATTCTTGTCCACGGGAGAAAGGCTAATACTACTCAAGGTAGTCCTTCAAAGAATTATTGTATATTGGGACACAATTTCTTATATCCCAAAGTGCATCTTATAGAAACTTAGGAAAAGAAATTTCTCCTTCTTATGGCATGCTAAGGGATATACATAAGGAGTCCCCCTAGCCAAATGGCAATTGATTGATAGCCCGAAAAAATTAGTGGTTGGGGGATTAAGAATCCCTTTCTGTTCTACCAATCTCTGGATGCCAAAAATTTATGGAACCTAAACAATAATCTAGACTCCCTATGGGGTAAGATATTATCATCCAAATATTGCCCAAATGGATCCATTCTAGAATGGATAAGGAAGAGAGACAAAACCTTCAAAAATAGGTCCATAGGATGGAAAGCATTGGTTTTAGCCTTCCCCTAAGTGGGAACTGGTTAGCCTAGTTGGTGGGGAATGGAAGAGAAACCAGGCTTGGAGGAGATCCTTGATTAGGAGCATAGGAAAAATTCAAACTCTCAGAAGGCCTAATCTCGAAATTAGGAAGTTATGGGATCCTCAGCTTAAACCAAGCTTGTTCAATGTCTTTACAAAGGGAAACCCTTTGGAATTGTTCAGAGGACTTAAGCCTTTAGGAAGGGTTGTAGGAGGAATGGGAGTAATATGTTTCACTCCTCAAATCAAATTTCATTCATTTAGAAGAGGAGCGGATAGACAAGCTAGTCTAGAACAAAAACCCTATCAATTGGGAATGCACGGCTAAACTTGGATACAATACTGGGGCATGGGAGAAATATCATGGAGAGAAGTAGACTTGGTGGAATCAATTATGGAAATCTGAAGGCCCCTAAAGGCCAAAATTACCTTATGGATGACTCTCAATCAGAAGCTTCTAACATGGGATAACTTACAGAAAAGAGGTTGGAATGGCCCAAATCGATCTGCACTCTATTATTAAAATGAGGAAAATGTTTCTGTTTTGTTTAATCTCTATTCTTATGCAGAATCAGTGTGGAAGATAGCTTGCAGAGAATTAAAATTTCAAGGAGCAACAGGGATTTCTCTGGAACACAAAGCAAAAGCTTGGTGGACAGAAAAACTGATACGTCTTTAGTGCTTACCCATCCCTTTTCTCTTATGGAATATGGTGGGCTCAAAACATTGCCATTTTCAATAACAAAATAATTCCTCTAGAAGTAACTTCATCTCTTATGATACAATGGGATAGAGAATACAAATCCCAAGAACAAGAGCCAAAAGTCAGAGTACTGGTTCCTCTAGAAATTAACAGAGGAATTACATGGGATCTTTTTGATGGAGCAAGCTAAGGGGACCCTCCATTGGGAGGTTGACTCGAGGAGTTATTTATCTCTCAAGTTTCCATAAGATCCAAGAAAAATTTGCACCAGGGCACTATACAAATAACAAGGATGAACTTATAGCACTGCACTTGGTTCATGAACTAGCATTAAAAAACAACATAACTCAACTGCAAGTCTTCGGGTATTCCAAAATGGTGGTATACTGGGTTAACGGAAAAATCGAAATCAATGCACCACACTTGGAATAGCTACTCAATGCCATAAGAAGACTGCTGGAATCATTCACAAGCTTCAGAATATCTCACATTTACAGAGAGTTGAACTCAGAAGGTGATAGACTATCCAAGCTAGCACTACTACTGGATCCAGGAAAGCTGAAAACATAGGAATCTTGGGGGAATTAAAATCGAATTTGTAACATAAGATGTATAAAGGTCAAAGTATCTTTACACTGAATGATTGATTATCCACAATCTGTTGTAAAATACGGTGGTTTTTTGTAATTTTGTAATTTTGGAACTTATAATGAAATGTACGATGAAGAGAAAATTTTGGTTCTATAATGAAAGGTCGTCATAACAGTTTATGGCCATTCTTAATTTAGATTGGCAGATATTTTCCTATTAGAAAATATATATATAGTCTTTCAATACAAATAGTTTCTTCGAATATAGAAAATTATTACACATAGGTACTCCAACAACATGATAATGTTTTATTTCTTTATAGCTAGCATCATTTATACTTTAAACATTTAATTAATAAGAAAAACCTTTCATTTTGAAAAAAAAACACATATAATTACTTATATACAATTTATGGTGTTAAGCCTTTTGTGAGGTTAAATTAGCATGAATCCATCTCAAAGTGGATGCATTTTTTTTATTGATATGTAGAAATTTAAGATTAAGAAAAACTACACATTAAGAAATGAGATGTCTCTCCATATATATTAGGTTCATATTTAAGATGTATCTATGCTGGTTTAATTATGCAAGTGTGACTTCAAAAATTTAATTACCTTTTATTTTAAGGTGTCCACATATTCCCCATAAGTTACTCAAAATGAGTTTACCTTGATAAGTTACTGAAAATGAGTTTACCTTGAGTTATTTTTGAACCCGTAGCTTTTGATGGCCCATAGTATTCTCCCATGGTATTGAGTGTGATGGGGCCTTTTTAAGGGCTTGTAATACTTGATTGTAAAGTGCTTGAGGTAGGTGGCTCACCCAAATAGCAATGCCTTGGATGGCTATTAGTGGGATTAGGGCTTGGAGTACTCAATTGTAAAGTGCTTAAGGTCGGTCCATCATAGGTGGCTCACCGTAGCAACAATGCCTAGCATGGCTATTAGTGGGATTAGCCATTGCTTCTAGGATTTTGAGGGAAAATATTAGTATTAAAGGGATGTTGATAGAAAATGCAAATGTCTTTGATGTTATAGTTGCTTATAGTTGCTTCCATTGAGATAGTCTATGGATATGTGAGTCATTGTAAAAAAATATTTAGAAACGTGATTAATTATTATCTCAATCAGTTAAGGTGTGGGTTTCTTTTGAAAGGAAACTAGAGTTCAATAAGCTTAAGGGTGACTTAGTTGGTAAGAGACATTAAAAACCCACCCATGTTAAAGGTTGGTATAGCCCACATACATTCCTTGCACGCTTTTGATGTTTTAAATACCCCTTATAACAAACAATACAAAAATAATAAAAATAATTTTTTAATTTTTATTAAAAAATAATATGACATTTTTATCTTCTAAATTTTTTAAAAGTTGATGTGGTGAGAGATATTTATCATTATTCCTTTTTCTAATCTAAAATTGTTCAAAATAGATTTGCTGAGAATATTCACCCCTCCCCTATTAATTTATATTTTTATTATTTTTATTATTATGCATTTTTTTTCCTCTCTGCATTTTATTATTTTATTATTTTAATGACCATTTTCATGAGTATATATGAGTTGTGGTTTCCTCAAGATGATTCTAATAAGATTTGTAAATATTGTTGTATGTGAACAAACCATCAAATCATGTGTAAGGGAACTGGTTGGAATAGAAGCCTATATAGAATCCAAAACCAGAATCCTTATTTAGTTCTGGAATTTTGAACCTTTCAAATGATAAAATTAAAAGAATCGGAGGTCAGTTGGAAGAGCACAGACAAGATGATGTCGACACTCATGTCAAGATGGCATTAGCGTGTTCAATTTGTCCAACTTATTGTTGCTTATATCCGAGTATTTTTATTTCGTATGTTGAAAGTTTCACCATTTAACAGTCGAATATGGATTTTAAGATCCAGATATGTTCTTCTGTTGGTTCTAAGGACATCGAAAGCCTTAAATTGCCGGAAGGCTTCCAGTGGCATCCCTGGACGGCAGCGGCTTTTAATAAATAATTGACATTTACAACTAATAAGAATTCACGACTGTTCTTTGTCGGCACTTCCCCGTGCAGCCGGTGACCACTCGGCACACTAAACATTAAATGTCCGATAAAAGAACCCAACTCTTAGTGAAGATTTCATGAATTCTATCTCTTGTTGGCTTCTACGGGCTTCTGTATTTACAGATTTCTTTAGCAGATATAGCTATTACTTGTCGATAGATCCATGATCACAATTTACATAGATTTGTGCTTTTCATCACGATTTACACTTACTGACACCTTTTCCTTGTTAGCTGAAAAATACTGATACTTGTAGGATCACTAGCAGCAGGTTTGAAGAAGACTGGCAGCAATAGACAACCTGAAATCCAAGCAGGACCAGCATGTTCAAAATGAAGAACGGCTCGTCAAATTATTCAGCTATTTCCTGCCAAAGACCGTCCTTCGTAGAATTGTCTTTGGCCAGAAATAGCTGAAGAATTTGACGAGCCTTGCTTCACTTTGAACATACTGGTCCAGTGCTTGGAATTCATGTTGCCTATAGCTGCCAGCCAGTCTTCCTCAAATTACTTGCTGCTAGTATTCTTTTTCAGGTAACAAGGAAAAGGCGACAGTAAGTCTATGTAAATCGTGATAAAAAGTAGAAATCTATGTTAATCGTGATCATGGATATATGGAAAAGTAATAGCTATACCTGCTAATAGCAATCTGTACATACCTGTAAATAGCAGTAAGCCAAGCCAGCAAGAGAAAGAATTCATGAGTTGTTCACTAAGAGTTGGGATATTTTATGGTTCGTGGCGCATTTAATGTTTAGTACCCTGCTAAAAAGAATATCATGTTGTGACTCCTTATTAGCTGTAAATGCGAAGTATTTATCGGAAGCCGCTGCCATCTAGCGATGGCAATTGTAGACTTGGGCTGAGCTTATCTAGCATGTATGTTCATGTTAGATAAGCCCTTTTCTTTGGCAAGCCGCATCACCTCTCTTGTCCAAAAAAGCCCGGGGCAATAAGGAGTAGCTCTGCAGCGAGTCCCCTAGCCCTATGCAGCTACCAGCCTTCCACAGACTTCCCCTATTAAAGAAGGGACTCATACAAGACTTTCTGTTTGCATCTGATCTAATGCTTGAAGCTTAAAGAGAAAGAAAGCGTATTGTATCCTTTCCTTTCTCATTTTAACTCGGCCAACCAAGCATAGAAACTAAACTATTATTAGCCGGGCCAGCTGGCTGGCGTGGTCCCCGCATATCGCTACCATTCTGCACCGACCGGAATCGGAAAAACTGGCCAATGAGGACGTCCATCGCGTCCTGTGGAGCCCTCTACGTCTCCGTTAACCTCCGTCACAGCATGGAAGTAGGTCGCCTCCTGTGGAGCCCTCTCCGTCTCCGTTAACCTCAGTCATAGGAAACTTTCCCAGAATGCTTTGTCTCCTCCCATCTGCACGCGTCCTGTGGAGCCCTCTACGTCTCCGTTAACCTCCGTCTCCGTTAACCTCCGTCACAGAATGGAAGTAGGTCGCCTCCTGTGGAGCCCTCTCCGTCTCCGTTAACCTCAGTCATAGGAAACTTTCCCAGAATGCTTTGTCTCCTCCCATCTGCACGCCATTGTAAATTAGAGTGGTTTTCCTGGCGTGAAATGTTGCACTGTTTTATCGTGTTCCGGAACGCATAGGATAAAAGAGAGTTCCGGAAAAGAAATAGATGACAAAGGAAGGAACAGCCAGAAAAGCCCCACATTAATCATTCTAAGAAACAGTGTCGCAATGATCTTCACGGTACGCAAATGTTGGGAAAAATATGTGTTTTTTTTATATGTAATATGTCGTAGGGGCTCACCATGAGGGCCTGACCTTAATGGACGCAAGCAAGCTAGCTACATCGAACTCACAATTTCATGACAGAGGGCCCGCTTTGCTCCCCATCAGGATTCTGATCAATTAGGCTACCCATAAGGTTAAATAAATAAGTTAAACACCATAATAAGTTAAAGTGAGACTGTAAAATATAAAGTAGTTCAATGAGATTGTTCAGAACAATAATGTCGGAGAATAAATAAAGTAAAAAATAAAATAAAATAAAGTAAAGTAAAAAGAGAAGAGAGGATAAATGTATCTGGATAAACATTAAAGGTTTAAAAATTAGAAGATTTGGATTGGTTGACAATTTTTTTGTTAAAATTTAATTTTGATAATAAAAATAGATTCAACATCTTTAAAACACCCCATTTCTACCAAATAATCAAACTTTTAGAATCCATACTATAAACATAGTCAAATAATTCATAATTCATGTTCAAATAAGTATTTTAGAGTTTAAACATACTCAAATAATTCTGGTTCAAATAAGTATTTAATGCATCATGGTGTTTAACTTATTTAAACTGATGGGTAGCCTAATTGATCCGAATCCTGATGGGGAGCAAAGAGGGCCCTCTGTCATGAAATTGTGAGTTCGATGTAGCTAGCTTGCTTGCGTCCATTAAGGTCCGGCCCTCATGGTGAGCCCCTACGACATATTACATATAAAAAAACACAGATTTTTCCCAACATTTGCGTACCGTGAAGATCATTGCGACACTGTTTCTTAGAATGATTAATGTGGGGCTTTTCTGGCTGTTCCTTCCTTTGTCATCTATTTCTTTTCCAGAACTCTCTTTTATCCTATGCGTTTCGGAACACGATAAAGCAGTGCAACATTTCACGCCAGGAAAACCACTCTAATTTACAATGGCGTGCAGATGCGAGGAGACAAAGCATTCTGGGAAAGTTTCCTATGACTGAGGTTAACGGAGATGGAGAGGGATCCATAGGACGCGACGTACTTCCATGCTGTGATGGAGGTTAATGGAGACGTAGAGGGCTCCACAGGACACGATGGAGGTCCGATCACTGCCCAGTTTTTATGATTCCGGCCGGTGAAGAATGGAAGCGATATGCAGGGACCACGCCAGCCAGTTGGCTTATCCAACATGAACATACATGCTGGATAAGCTCAGTCGTAGACTTGATAGTTTAAACTTTAAAGTGATTGGTATTTTTGGCCACCTGGCTTTGGAAGGTGGATTTTAAGATCCGGATCCATTTTGGTCTGCTTCTTTCTCATTTGTTGAAGATGTAGTTGTACAAATTACGATGCTATGCGAAACATGAAATGAAATTTCAATGGAACACGTGGTATTCTGAGATTAATTATGAAGATTATGATCGTTGTGTATTCCATTGTGAAACTAGCTGTGCAAGCTGATTCCTGGTCTCTGCGAAATGTAAATGTGTTTGTGGGTTTGACTTCTTTATGGATTTCTTAGCTATGGTGCTTGGCCTTTGAAGCCATACCGTAGATGGAAATTGCATTCCTACCATTAGAGATGCAACTATATCCGATCCATGGAATATCGGATTTGGAACATAAAGAAACTCACCACGGAACTTTGACTCAACCCTGAAGTTGAGAGGTATCTGGCAGGTTAGGATCTTAGAGTCGATCCACTGTCCATGCACATCCTTTCGGATGAACTTTTGTGAAGTGTACAGTGTATGATCTAACTGTCTGTACTTGCCACCATCATAGTGCAGCATGGTGGAGAAAGACAAATCCAAGCAAGACCAGCCTATTACATTTGACTCGACATGTATCTCTTACCCACAGAAATGGGATATAAAATACCAAGAGTTGAGGCAAGCGGATTCTATACAAAATGCCTTGAATAAGCCCTTGACCTTCGAGAGACAAACCAGTTCCTTCCGGATTCCAGATTCGACTCCCACTCCTGCATTCTCTTCCCCCTTACTAAGATCTTCTTCAATATCTTGTACTTCTTCTGAAAGAGGATTAAGAAATAAATCTCGTCCTGTATCGCAGTCCCCTACAACTTCCTATACTGGTCTTTATGACTCAGAGCACCGAGGGAAGCACAAAGATTGTCCTGCATGTCGAAAAATTCTTCAGAGAATCCAACACCACAAGCAAACCCCAAGTCTAGGAATGTTCACACTTCCCAGACAGAATGAATCCTACGAAGCAGTATCCTAGGGACGCAGATCTTACTTCCCAGGTAGGAATTTTCCTGAGGTCCCATTCAGACAATATACTGCAGATGGCGCTGTAAAGAAATAATTCCTCCCATATAGATCTTATGGTCCAGAAGAATCTATCTCAGATGAGACTAAGTTATCCAATTGGGGGAATATGCAGAATAAATTAACTGCTCAGAACATAGACGACATGGCCTTAGATATGTTGCAGATTAAGAGCTCTGTCACTGAGGAAAAGGAGAAAGTAGCTGTGGTAGAATCCAAGCTAGGATTACTTGATCATCTCCTAACTCACAATGAAGAAATAAAGGATGCTGTAGCGAAAGCTGCAGACAAGATAGAAAGAAGGTTGGCCAGACTGGAAGAACTGATAGGCCAAACCAGAAAGATGAAGGAAAGAACCAGTGGACTCAGTCGTTCTGTCTTTGCCTTAGCTACAAAAGGACATGCGAAGAAAGGAACAGAGAAAAAGATTGAAAGAAGCTTATCTTTTGCAATGTTACAGATCGAGGAGAAAGAGGAAGAAGACAACAGACCAGAGTTCAACTTTGGTCAAGATGAAGTGGACTTTGAAGAAGTCCAAGAATGGATAGGACACTTTAAGTCCTTCAAGCTAGCCCTAGAGCCGAAGTACCTGAACATGCTAGTTGCTCACCAGCATGTCGAATCATCCAGCTCTCATAACCCACCTATTAGAGATTCCTTTGATATACAAATGCCAGATGCCTCTAAAGCTCCAAAGCTATCTACAAATTTTGGTGTCAATTCTATCAATAGTATAATCTCTACTATGCCCGAACAGCCAGTCCTGAATATTAAGTGCCAATCCAGAGATGATATCAAAGATGCACTTACTTTGATATTTCATTGGACTCTGTATAAGCGAAATCAAGACAGTTCCTTAACTGGACAACAGATAGCAGGGAAAATAATTGTAGGTCTGTCAGGACTTGCAAACGAATGGTGGCGATGGCTTCCTCAAGAAGCTCACAATGAGATGCTCAGTGCTGATGATGCTGATCAGCAAATTCTTAAAGCTCTGGGTAAATAATTCCATGGTTCTGATGATCACGATGATTCTGATCATATCGCATATCTTTATATGTCTGCTCGACTATGTGACCTGTCACAAGCCGAAGCATATTTCTGCTATATGCATAATTTGTTAATATCTTCTAGCAAAGCTGATGACCCAGCTTATCTCAAGCATTATTTGCGCAGTTTTCCAGGTCATGTAGCAGATGCAGTGGAGAAGTATATGAAAGACAAGAATATTAATTATAAAGGTCTCTCCCTTGCCTAGCTCCACAATCATATTATGGAAACCTGGCAAGAACATTGCCTCAAGAAGAGAGTAACAAAAGATTTCAAAAGGCACCAATCTATGTTTTCCCCATCATTCTGTAAGAATGTAGCCAAGATGCCTGACTAGAGATGTGGTGCACATAATCGTGGACATCTGCAAGATTCCTGTAAGTGCCACTGGAAACAAAAGAAGAAAGGGTTTTATACAAGTCAGCCTCGATATCACTATCCTGAGAAACCCTTGAAGTATCACAGGAAGCAGAAATTCGGCAAGCCCAAATTCTCCAAGCGCTATACTGCTTGTAAATTTGTTAAGGCCATATCTCAGCGCAGTGATAAAGAGGTCTGTTATATTTGTGGAGTCTCCAGACATTGGGCAAACAACTTTCCAAAGCATAAGTCTAAGCCAAAACTTGGTGCTTTTTGTCAGACATTTGATCCACACTGGTGGATATTTCCAGAACCTACTGAGTTGCCCTTTGGCGAAGTTATTTTTCTTCCTACTGATGATTCTGATGAATCTGCCTCTGATTCAGATTCTGCTCATTTTGCATTGCATAAATTTTCTCCTTCTTCATCCTCTTCTGAGTCTAAAGATGAACCAAATTTAGGGGGGTTTGAGCAGCCTGAGTTTGACTTCTCGCTGAATATGTTAACTCTTAAAATAGCTCAAGAGAAAGAAAAAAGAGTTTCAGCAATTGATATGCAATTGTCTGTAACACAGCCATACGAGTATCAGCTAAGAGCAGCTCTAAAAGAAGAAAAGAAGCACCTGCTCAAGTAGATTGAGCAAGACAAAGGAAAACGAAAGGTAAGTGTAAGCCAAAACTTGCTGCTTTTTGTTAGACACTTGGTCCACACTGGTGGATATTTCCAGAACCTGTTGAGTCGCCCTCTGGTGAAGTTATTTTTCTTCCTACAGATGATTCTGATGAATCTACCTCTGATTCAGATTCTGGATAATGCTGCATTGCATAAATTTGCTCCTTCTTCATCCTCTTCTAAGTATGAAGATGAACCAAATTTAGGGGGGTTTGAGCAGCCTGAGTTTGAATTCTCGCTGAATATGTTAACTCTCAAACCCCCCTAAATATGGCTGCTCAAACCCCCCTGAATTTGGTTCATCTTCAGACTCAGAAGAGGATGAAGAAGGAGCAAATTTATGCAATGCAGCATGACCAGAATCTGAATTAGAGGCAGATTCATCAGAATCATCAGTAGGAAGAAAAATAACTTCGGCAGAGGGCGACTCACTAGGTTCTGAAAACATCCACCAGTGTGGATGAAGTGTCTGACAAAAAGCAACAAGTTTTGGCTTAGACTTACGCTTTGGATAGTTGTTTTCCCAATGTCCGGAGACTCCACAAATATAATAGACCTCTTTATCACTGCGCTGACATCTGTGCTTAACAAATTTACGAGGAGTATAGCGCTTGGAGAATTTGGGCTTGCCAAATTTCTGCTTCCTATGATACTTCAAGGGTTTGTCATGATAGTGATATCGAGGCTGACTTGTATAAAACCGTGTCTTCTTTTGTTTTCGGTGGCACTTACAGGAATCCTGCAGATGTCCACGATTATGTGCACCGCATCCCCAGTCAAGAATCTTGGCTAGATTCTTATAGAAAGATGGGCAAAACATAGATTGGTGCCTTTTGAAATCTTTTGTTACTCTCTTCTCGAGGCAGTGTTCTTGCCAGGTTTCCATAATATGATTGTGGAGCTGGGAAAGGGAGAGACCTTTATAATTAATATTCTTGTCTTTCATATACTTCTCCACTGCATCTGGTACATGACTTGGAAAAATGCGCAAATAATGCTTGAGATAAGCTGGGTCATCAGCTTTGCGAGAAGAGATTAACAAATTCTGCATATAGCATAAATATGCTTCGGCTTGTGATGGGTCACATAGTCGAGCAGACATATAAAGAGATGCCATATGATTAGATTCATCGTGATCATCAGCACCATGGAATTCTTTCCCCAGAGCTTTAAGAATTTGTTGATCAGCATCATCAGCACTGAGCATCTCATTGCGAGCTTCTTGAGGAAGCCATCGCCACCATTCGTTTCCAAGTCCTGATAGACCAGCAATTATTTTCCCTGCTAACTGTTGTCCAGTTAAGGAAATGTCTTGAGTTCACTTATACAGAGTCCAATGAAATATCAAAGTAATTGCATCTTTGATCTCATCTCTGTATTGGCACTTAATATTTAGGAATGACTGTTCAGGCATAGTAGACATTATACTATTGATAGAATTGACACCAAAATTTGTAGATAGCTTTGGAGCTTTAGAGGCATCTGGCATTTGTATATCAAAGGAATCTCTAATAGGTGGGTTATGAGAACTGGATGATTCGACATGCTGGTGAGCAACTAGCATATACAGGTACTTCGGCTCTAGGGCTGCCTTGAAGGACTTAAAGTGTCCTATCCATTCTTGGACTTCTTCAAAGTCCGCTTCATATTGACCAAAGTTGAACTCTGGTCTGTTGTCTTCATCCTCTTTTTCCTCGATCTAGAACATTCCAAAAGATAAGCTTCTTTCAAGATTTTTCTATGTTCCTTTCTTCGCATGTCCTTTTGCAGCTAAGGAAAAGATAGAAGGACTGAGTCCACTGGTTCTTTCCTTCAGCTTTCTAGTTTGGATTATTAGTTCTTCCAGTCTGGCCAACCTTCTTTCTATCTTGTCTGCAGCTTTCGCTACAACAACTACTTTCTTCAGTGTCAGTTACGAGATGATCAAGTAATCCTAACTTTGCTTCTACCACAACTACTTTCTCCTTTTCCTCAGTGAGAGAGCTCTTAATCTGCAATAGATCTAAGGCCATGTCGTCTATGTTATGAGCAGTTAATTTATTCTGCTTATTCCCCCAATTGGCTAACTTAGTCTCATCTGAGACAGATTCTTCTGGACCAGAAGATCTATATGGGAGGAATTCTTTCTTTACAGCGCCATCTGCAATATATTGTCTGAATGGGACCTCAAGAAAATTCCTACCTGGGAAGTAAGATCTGCGTCCCTGGGATACTGCTTCATAGGAGTCATTTTGTCTAGGAAGTGTGAAAATTCCTAGACTTGGGGTTTGCTTGTGGTGTTGGATTATTTGAATAATTTTTCGACATGCAGGACAATCTTTGCTCTGCCCCCAATGCTCTGAGTCATAAATACCAGTATAGGAAGTTGTAGGGGACTGAGATACAGGAAGAGAATTATTTCTAAATCCTCTTTTAGAAGAAGTAGAAGATATTGAAGAAGATCTTATTAAGGGGGGGGAGAATGCAGGAGTGGGAGTCGAATCTGGAATCCAGAAGGAACTGGTTTATCTGTCGAAGGTCAAGGGCGTATTCAAGGCATTTTGTATAGAATCAGCTTGCCTCAACTCTTGGTATTTTATTTCCCATTTCTGGGGGTAAGAGATATATGTCCAGTCAAATGTAATAGGATGGTCTTGCTTGGATTTGTCTTTCTCCACCATGCTGTGCAGGCGATAAATTTGATGCACATGAGAGTGAAGGGGAGGTAAGGTATCATTATCGAACAGTATACAGACAACACTTTTCAATTGAATGATCTTTGATCCAGATAACATATGAAAACCCTGCGGGAGAATGTAAGCTTTGAGTAGGTTGTATATGTGGGGATCATCAAGGCTTACGGAATATTTGGGGAAGATAGTTCCAAAGGCAGGACCATCATGAAGAGGAGCGGAGAAACCGCCAATGATAGCATTAGATAAATTATGATGTCAGGTATCTATAGCTACACATAAGGAAGATACAGGTAAATACGGAGGAACAAGAGGACCAAGGCCAAGTTTAATGGCACCTATATGAGCATACTTATAACCCACTTTTAAATCCCAATCAATTTGGTGTTTTTCTAATAGGTTTATATGAATTGGATCTTCAGAATCAGAGAAAGAAATATCTACGGATGAAATCTTTATTTGAGTAGCGAACCTATAACGCCACCAATTAAGGTCATATACATTTGAAGGAAGAATTGTTGGAAGCTTCCAGTACTGGGAAAGATTATTATCCTGAATATGAATAATGAAAGAATCAGAGGTAGACACATCATTTGTGAAAGAAGAACGTCTTTCTGCAAGAGAAACTTCATCATTCTCATTCTTCTCATAGTCTAGACTAAGGTGAGGGATGGTGTCCATCGACAGGTCCATTTGTAAGGGATTCTGACTCACTCTGGTCTACAAACAACAGGGATTTACTTCGCCTTCACTCAATGGCTGCTACCCTTCAATGAGACCACTTTAAACCCCAAAGACTTCATCGATTTACTCAGCAATCATTTCCATTGCCTACAGGAGCACTATCACGATCTAGAACAAAGTAAACAAAACAGAATGCAGAAACTTCAATACAGATAAAACTTACAACACAGTATGGATGAATGTCAACCAATGCAAGATTCTTGGACTGCTGGCTCTGATACCAATCCATCCGAGGATCGAGCAGTCACAGCTTCAAGCTTTCATTCATTAATCTTTAGATGCAATTACAAACTTTATAGAACACTCAACTCTCAAACTTTACAATAGATAGAGTCTCTGATGCAGTCTTATAGCACTAGGCCAAGCTGCAGAGGATAACACACTTAACAGACTCGATATATGACATGGAAGAGCTTCTGGTGCAATCTTGTAGCACTGGGACAAGTTGTAGAGCATAGCAGTCTTTTATAGACTCAAACACTGATTACAAAGTCAGCAGTCCAAGAATCTTGCATTGGTTGACATTCATCCATATTGTGTTGCAAGTTTTATCTGTATTGAAGTTTCTGCATTCCGTTCTGTTTACTTTGTTCTAGCTCGTGATAGTGCTTCTGTAGGCAATGGAAATGATTACTGAGTAAATCGACGAAGTCTTTGGGGTTTAAAGTGGTCTCGTTGAAGGGTAGCAGTCGTTGAGTGAAGGCGAAGTAAATACCTATTGTTTGTAGACCAGAGTGAGTCAAAATTCCTTACAAATGGACCTGTCGATGGAAACCATCCCTCACCTTAGTCTAGACTGTGAGCAGAATGAGAATGATGAAGTTTCTCTTGCAGAAATATGTTCTTCTTTCGCAAATGATGTGTCTACCTCTGATTCTTCCGTTATTCATATTCAGGATAATAATCCTTCCCAGTACTGGTAGTTTCCAACAATTCTTCCTTCATATGTATATGACCTTAAGTGGTGGCGTTATAGGTCCTCTACTCAAATAAAGATTTCATTTGTAGATATTTCTTTGTCTGATTTTGAAGATCCAATTCATATAAACCTATTAGAAAAACACCAAATTGATTGGGTTTTAAAAGCCGGTTATAAGTATGCTCATATAGGTTCCATTAAACTTGGATTTGGTCCTCTTGTTCATCCGTATTTACCTATATCTTCCTTATGTGTAGCTATAGATACCTGACATCATAATTTCTCTGATGCTATCATTGGTGTTTTCTCCACTCCTCTTCACGATGGTCCTGCCTTTGGGACTATCTTCCCCAAATATTCCATAAGCCTTGATGATCCCCACATCTACAACCTACTCAAAGCTTACATTCTCCCGCAGGGTTTTCATATGTTATCTGGATCAAAGATCATTCAATTGAAAAGTGTTGTCTGTATATGGTTCGGTAATGATACCTTACCTCCCCTTCGCTCTCATGTGCATCAAAGTTCTCTCCTGCATAGCGTGTTGAAGAAAGACAAATCCAAGCAAGACCAGCCTATTACATTTTACTAGACAGGTATCTCTTACCCCCAGAAATGGGAAATAAAATACCAAGAGTTGAGGCAAGATGATTCTATACAAAATTCCTTGAATAAGCCCTTGACCTTCGATAGACAAACCAGTTCCTTCTGGATTCCAGATTCGAATCCCACTCCTACATTCTCTTCCCCCTTAATAATATCTTCTTCAATATCTTCTACTTCTTTTGAAAGAGGATTAAGAAATAAATCTCTTCCTGTATCTTAGTCCCCTACAACTTCCTATACTGGTATTTATGACTCAAAGCACCGGGGGAAACACAAAGATTTTCCTGCATGTCAGAAAATTCTTCAGAGAATCCAACACCACAAGCAAACCCCAAGTCTAGGAATGTTCACACTTCCCAGACAAAATGACTCCTACGAAGTAGTATCCCAGGGATGCAGATCTTACTTCCCAGGCAGGAATTTTCCTGAGGTCCCATTCAGACAATATATTGCAGATGGCGCTGTAAAGAAATAATTCCTCCCATATAGATCTTCTGGTCCAGAAGAATCTGTTTCAGATGAGACTAAGTTAGCCAATTGGGGGAATATGCAGAATAAATTAACTACTTAGAACATAGACGACATGGCCTTAGATCTGTTGTAGATTAAGAGCTCTGTCACTGAGGAAAAGGAGAAAGTAGCTATGGTAGAAGCCAAGTTAGGATTACTTGATCATCTCCTAACTGACGCTGAAGAAATAAAGGATGCTATAGCGAAAGCTGCAGACAAGATAGAAATAAGGTTGGCCAGACTGGAAGAATTGATAGGCTAAACCAGAAAGATGAAGGGAAGAACCAGTGGACTCAGTCCTTCTATCTTTTCCTTAGTTGCAAAAGGACATGCGAAGAAAGGAACAAAGAAAAAGCTTGAAAGAAGCTTACCTTTTGGAATGTTCTAGATCGAGGAGGAAGAGGAAGAAGACAATAGACCAGAGTTCAACTCTGGTCAAGATGAAGCGGACTTTGAAGAAGTCCAAGAATGGATAGGACACTTTAAGTCCTTCAAGCCAGCCCTAGAGCCGAAGTACCTCAACATGCTAGCTTCTCACCAGTATGTCGAATCATCCAGCTCTCATAACCCACCTATTAGAGATTCCTTTGATATACAAATGCTAGACGCCTCTAAAGCTCCAAAGCTATCTACAAATTTTGGTGTCAATTCTATCAATAGTATAATATCTACTATGCCCGAACAGCCAGTCCTGAATATTAAGTGCCAATCCAAAGATGAGATCAAAGATGCACTTACTTTGATATTTCATTGGACTCTGTATAAGTGAACTCAAGACAGTTCCTTAACTGGACAGCAGATAGCAGGGCAAATAATTGCAGTTCTGTCAGGACTTGCAAACGAATGGTGGCGATGGCTTCCTCAAGAAGCTCGCAATGAGATGCTCAGTGCTGATGATGCTGATCAGCAAATTCTTAAAGGTATGGGTAAAGAATTCCATGGTGCTGATGATCACAATGAATCTCATCATAATGCGTCTCTTTATATGTCTGCTCGACTATGTGACCTGTCACAAGCCAAAGCATATTTCTGCTATATGCAGAATTTGTTAATCTCTTCTGGCAAAGCTGATGACCCAACTTATCTCAAGCATTATTTGCGCAGTTTTCTAGGTCATGTACCAGATGCAGTGGATAAGTATATGAAAGAAAAGAATATTAATTATAAAGGTCTCTCCCGTTCCCAGCTCCACAATCATATTATGGAAACCTGGCACAAACACTGCCTCGAGAAGAGAGTAACAAAAGATTTCAAAAGGCACAAATCTATGTTTTCCCCATCATTCTGTAAGAATGTAGCCAAGATGCCTGACTGGGGATGCGGTGCACGTAATCATGGACATCTGCAGCATTCCTGTAAGTGCCATCAGAAACAAAAGAAGAAAGGGTTTTATACAAGTCAGCCTCGATATCACTATCCTGACAAACCCTTGAAGTATCACACGAAGCAGAAATTTTGCAAGCCCAAATTATCCAAGCGCTATACTCCTCGTAAATTTGTTAAGTGCAGATCTCAGTGCAGTGATAAAGAGGTCTATTATATTTGTGGAGTCTCCGAACATTGGGCAAACAATTTCCCAAAGCGTAAGCCTAAGCCAAAACTTGCTACTTTTTGTCAGACACTTGATCAACACTGGTGGATGTTTCCAGAAACTGCTGAGTCGCCCTCTGGCAAAGTTATTTTTCTTCCTACTGATGATTCTCATGAATCTGCCTTTGATTTAGATTCTGGTCATGTTGCATTGCATAAATTTGCTTCTTCTTCATCCTCTTCTGAGTGTGAGGATGAACCAAATTTAGGGGGGTTTGAGCAACCTGAGTTTGATTTCTCGCTGAATATGTTAACTCATAAAACAGCTCAGGAGAAAGAAAAAAGAGTTGCAGTAATTGATCTGCAATTGTCTGTAACATAGCCATATGAGTATCAGCTAAGAGCAGCTCTAAAAGAAGAAAAGAAGCACCTGCTCAAGCAGATTGAGAAAGACAGAGGAAAAGGAAAGGTAATTGCTTCTAATACTATATTCTATAATCCTGCTGAATTATATGCTGGCTATCCAGATGGCCATGAAGATAGGCAGAGATATGGGACAGATAAAGAGCTAATGCCAGACTGTAGATAAAAGAGAAGTAGCAGCAGATGAATAAATATTGTACAGAAATAGAAGACCTCAAGTGTATGATAAAGGTCATACAGACAGAAAAAGACCAATCGTCAGATGAAGAGATCAGCAAGCACTATGATAGGGCGATGACCGTGCAAATCCCTATAGAAAGAGGTCAGTCTCCTGGTCCTGAGCTTCTAATGCTTACCGGACCAAAAGTTTATATACAAGTATATTTCAAGCCTAAAGAGTTCAAACGATATACATTGGACTGTATGATTGACTCCGGTTGTCAGGTAAATCTGGCAAAAGGTTCGGCTCTTCCACAATATTACTGGGAAGAAACTATTAACAGAGGATCTGCAATAGAAGGTACCCCAGTTACCCTGAAAGCCAAAGCTGAATTATTTCCTATATCTTTTAAAGGATTCAAAGATAAGCTAACCCTATGCATATTAGATGATATAAGTGATGACTGTATTTTAGGTTCAGAGTTTTTGCATAGAGTCAGTCCATACTCTGTAGATACAAAAAAGATTACTTTCTCTTGTATATTGAATAACCAGTCTATCACTCTTCCTATCTCCTTTCATTCTTCCCCTAGGTGTAATAACTCTGTACAGAAGCCTGCTAGTAAGCCTAACCCAGCCCAGCTGTCAAAGATGGATCACTGTAAAGCTTTCTCAGACATTCATGGAGAAAATATGTTAGCAGAGATATCTGAGAAACTGAGAAAGGATTGCTGTGCTGAGAATTCAAATGATTTTTGGAAGCAAGAGAAGTACTTTGTATCTCTCCCTTTCGACCCACAATAGAAGGTGAAGCTGATGAAAGCTTCAGCCAGACTCATGTCTCCCTCTGAGAGAGAGTTATGTGCTAAAGAAATTAAAGACCTGTTGGGAAAAGGTCTGATAGAGCCTTCGAAGATCCCTTGGGCTTGTAGAGCATGTGTGTTTAATAAGAATTAAAAAATAAATAGAGGAAAGCCGAGGTCGGTAGTGAATTATAAACCTCTGAACATGGCTTTACAGAAAGTTCGGTATCCTCTTCCCAATAAGTCAAGCCTGCCACAAAGAATTGCAGGTTGCATCATCTTCAGTAAGTTCAATTTGAAGTCTGGTTTCTACTAGATTGGTATAAAAGTTGAAGATAGATATAAAATGGGTTGTCCCTCATGGACAATATCACTGGAAAGTATTTCCATTCGGAATAAACAATGCCCCTTCATAATTCCAGAAGAGAATGGAAGACATCTTCAGAGACAAACTCTGGGCATTAGTGTTCATAGATGACATTCTGATATGTTCTAAAATCTTGTAGGAACACCTGAAGCATCTGCAAATATTCTATGAACTAGGTTTTAAACACGGGTTGGTTCTATCTGAGAGTAAAATGGAGATCGGTAAAACTGAGATTGAATTTCTTGGTTTCAAGCTACAGAAAGGGCAAGTTATCTTGCGGAATCATGTTCTCCAGGTATTTAGCAAGTTTCTAGATGAGATTATGGATAAAACTCAACTCCAGAGGTTTCTGGGAAGCCTCAATTATATTTGTCCTTTTTATAAAGGTCAAGCTTCTGATATCCACTTGCTGCAGCAACGAGTAAAGAAGAATCCTGGTAAGTGGACACCAGAAATGTCTAAGGTAGTTCAATAGATCAAGAGAAATTTTTTAGATCTACCTCCTCTATCTTTGTTGACAGGGAATGGTCAGATGATCATTGAAACAGTTGCATATTCATCCACATGGGGTGGAGTATTGCTTGAATCAATCAAAGGCAGAGAAAATCTTTGCAGTTATGGCTTTGGATCCTTTAAAGCTGCAGAACTGAACTATCCATCTAGCCACAAAGAAATACTTGCAGTCAAGAAGACTGTGAATCACTTCATTCTATTCCTTAAAACTATTAAATTCATTATTAGAACAGATTTGAAGATTATGCCTCGTATATTTAGAAATGAAAATTTAATGGATGAAAACAATAGCAGGATACTTAAATGGTTTATCTGCTTGAGCAATTTTGATTTTGATATTGTATATAAACCAGGGTATCTAAACTGTCTTGCTGATATGCTCACCATGGAGCATAAGAAGACACCAGCCTTAAATATGTTCTCAGCAGGAGCCTCGAGTTCAGGTGCTAGTCAAGAAAGATCAGACAAAGGAAAAGCGCCAGAAGTTCTAGTTACAGAACCAGAGGTAAAAGCAAAATAAGGTTTGTTCCTCCTCCCATGGGACACCTCACTACCAGAATATATATGCACCCAGTTGCTCGAGTATGCGTCCAGGAATGAAGCTGAGAGATTCTTGGAACTCAAGCTTATCAAGAAGATCCAATCTTCTCCTTTGAAGATTGAAATTATGGAACGTTGGGAGAAAGATGCTTTTACCAGTTTCAAATATGCTAGGGAAAAGCTTATGAGATGCAGAGAAGTGTGGCTCTACTTCATGGTATGTTGACATTGGCGAAGGCCAACTAACATGGACATCATATAATCTCATACTTCATTTTTGCAGAGAAGAAAAGAAAGTAGTGATTTGTGTAGATCCTGCAAACCTGTGTCACAATATCACCTGGTCAGGATGGACAGAGATCCTCTTAGACAAATTCTGTCCAAGAGTAGATTGGGAGAATAGACGTGCAAACTTTATTTTGCACATGAAGGCAGACATGGAAGTTGCAGACCAAGAACATAAATGGTTTAAATTCATGCTACACTATGATGGTGGCAATTATATAAAGTTAGATCATACACTGTACACTTCACAAAAGTTCATCGTAAAGGATGTTCATGGACAGCGGATCGACTCTAAGATCCTAACCCGCCAGATACCTCTCAACTTCAGGGTTGAGTCAAAGTTCTATGGTGAGTTTCTTTATGGTCCAAATCTGATATTCCATGGATTGGATATAGAATAGTGTTTCGGTCCTATGCTTTATCTGCCACCCAGATTCGAAGATCGTCCTCCATATCTTGACAATTCCGAGTACCTCTATGACTTAGACTATGACAACTGGGACTATCCGTGTGGAGGAGTAGACATTGCCGGCCACACCGCATGCGTATGCTTTCAAGGATGAGATCCTTATGACTAATGGGAAGCATTGGTGGGTCATTCCTGAAGATAAATACTGTCATGGGCCAATATAAGCTCCACTGTGTAATATTCGTAGTTAGGACTGTCGTGGGCCAGATGCTCCACTTTGTATTCCACTTTAGTTAGTGCCATCTGTCATGAGTATGATTCTGGGTCCCCATATGTCGCTGACTGATGAAGGAATGAGATAATGACTATGGTTGTCTCCACAGGTCACCCCGGATGATTCCTTTATGACCTGTTAGTGTAATTCATAGGATACCGGTTTACCGATTGACCGACTACTGTCAGTCGATGCCCACCGGACTACCGGTTGGAGATTGTATAAATAACACCCTCTAGGTTCATTAGAAAGATAGAATTTGGAGTTTGCAAATTCGCTCTGCAAGTAGAGTCTTGAGTTTGTAAAAGAGTCTTATGCTGTGCAACTTGGCTTCATGCTAAAAGATTGCATCAGAAACTCTTGTGTTTATATAGTTTGAGTCTGTAATCAATGTTTGAGTCTGTAAAAGAGTGCTATGCTCTGCAACTTGGCCCAGTGCTACAAGATTGCACCAGAATATCTTCCATGTCATATATCGAGTTTGTAAAGAGTGTTATGCTCTGCAGCTTGGCCTAGTGCTATAAGACTGCATTAGAGACTCTATCTATTGTAAAGTTTGAGAGTTGAGTGTTCTATAAAGTTTGTAATTGCATCTGAAGATTAATGAAAGAAAGCTTGAAGCTGTGACTGCTCGATCCTCGGTTGGATTGGTAAGTATAAGAGCCATGGATGTAGATGTAACCCTTCAATGTATGTTGTTTCTATTCGCCTAGTGTTGTGAGGGTTGTAGTGTTGGTGTTAATGTTTAAATGGTTGGTTTTATGTAACGGGCCTACGGCCATGTAATAGTGACAATGTATAAATTTATTTGGGTCTTTCGACATCTTTTTAGAGATTAGATATAAATGATTTACAGCCTTTGTATTTAGAATAGCATGGTTTAATAGTTGAAAATGATACAAAGTGTTCCAGAAATAATAATGAATCCTAGAGGATTCAATATGGTGACTTGTAAATAAAAGGACTCAACAAGAATTGATCATGTGTCGCTAGGGTTGTAAATGTTTATAAATGTATGGGTTTGTTTGGTCATTAATGCCTACATGAATTGATCCTATGACTTATGTTTATTTATACTACATTTTAAAAGAGTTTTGTCCATAGCATTATGTTTGATTTTATTATGAAAGAGATGGATGTATGTTGATTTTCATAGATGTAGTCGGTATATTAATTATGTGGTTTGGTTTATCACTTCAAACCATTAGATGGTCTTGATCTTGATAGTTGAACTGTTTTGGCATTTTGATTTGTTACTTGATTATGGTTCTATTTATATGTAAATAATATAATGATTTGTTTGTTTAAGTTATACTATACTTTAATTAAATATGTTTTATAATTATGATCTGTTTATAGTTTGTATTTAATTAGTCATTTTTCTTTTGAATATAGTTATGATGCCAATATGAAATCTTTCAGTAGAGTCCATAGATGAAATAAACCTATTGACTCTATTTAGAGTAATTTCTAGATCTTAGGTGAAACAAGTTTAAGCTATGAAATAAATGAAAAACTAAGTATAGAAAAAATAATCCATAAATAATTCTTAGACAAGAAATAATTTTAGACATAGTGTTAGAAATATAACATAAACACTTAAATATTCTAACGGGATATAATTTCAAACATAGGGTTAGAAATATAACATAAACCCTTAATTATTCTAACAATAAGTATACTCGATAATGGAATGGAAAAACATCAAGAACCTCATACCTGTATGGTGAAGCTACACCAATGGCTAGAAACCTACACACTTAATTAACCAACATTAACAAATTCATAGACAGATCTGACCTCTCTATAGATAACTGACTCGCTTCGGAACTACCACGTTCAACCCAACAATGACCCGGAACCATTCCTCATTTTCATTTGGATTCCCCCACGATGGTTCCAACATGCAAGTAGCTTAGATATCCTAAGGTAAGCCTTCCCTAACAGGGATATCAGATCTGAATTAGTTCTCCTTTTCCTCTTAGGAAAATGTTCTCCAAGAACTCTCTTGAGAATAAACTGGAAAAAACAATGATTCACCAAAAGGATGGAAAAGATCCCCAAGCCTCTCTTTGGATTGGGTCTTTATAGGAAGACTTTTTAGTCAAAGGGGCAGTTAAATCAAGAATCATTTGATTTCTTGATTCAACCCTTTTATTTAATTTAGGCACTTTTAATATTTAACTTAGGAACTTTTAAATACTTCCTATTTGGACATTTGTAGGTATATACTATTTAATTATTTTTAAGTGATAATAATAATACATGGAGCGTATCTTTCTTTCTCATGGCTTGGGAGGGGTTTTTTAAAAAAAAATTCAAGGAACCAATAGGTTGCAATATTCAAGAAATACTCGAGGTTCTTAATCTGTGTCCTAGAATGATAAATGAAGAAATAGACAATATCCTTAAGGAGGAAGTTACTGAGGAGGAACTAGAGAAAGTTGTGTACTCTTGTCAAAACAGAAAAGTCCTAGATCCGGATGGGATAACCATCGAATTTTTTTAGGGGTTTTATGACCTAGTGAAAGAAGATTTACTGAAGGTAGTACGAGAGTCCCAAAGGGATGGGAAGGTACTAGGAGCCCTGAACTCCACATTCTGGCCTCTCATCCCCAAGAAAAGAAAATCTTTCCACCTTTGAATTCTTCATGCCAATCTCATGCTGCAATGTAGTTTATAAATTAATAGTGAATATTATAGCCCAAAGATTGAAGCCAATTCTAAGAGATATCATAACCAAGGAGCAGTCTGGTTTCTTGTTTAATCGGCAAATTCATGATGCAATATCCCTTGCACACGAAGCGATTCATACCATCAAGATATCCAAAAGTTAATCCTTTTCTTTAAAATTGGATCTCTCTAAAGCCTATCATAGGGTAAATTGGAATTTAAGGTCGGTAATGATTCAGATTGGTTTGGATCTAGAGATTGTCAATTGGATAATGGGATGTGTTTAGTCAGCATCCTTTGTTGTTTTAATTAATGGATCTCCCTCTAACTTCTTTAGGGCTTCAAGAGGTCTCAGACAAGGGTTCCCTCTCTCCCTTTTTCTTTTTCTACTAGTAGTAGATGCCCTAAGCAGAATTATTAATCATGCAATAAGGGAAGGCTCCTTTAAAGTAATACGGATTAATAGTTCTGTAGAATTATCACACATCATGTTTGTAGATGATGGGGTAATGTTGGGAGAAGGTACTTAGAGGAACCTAAAATAAGCAAAGAAGATCCTGGATTTGTACAAGAAAGCCACACACATGCACATCTATGTGGAAAATTCCATTCTCTCATAAAATGGTTTACCCGAAGTTATTAAATAAAATATTAGGGTTGAATCCCCTTAAATTTCAAAACCCGTGGATGAAGGTTTCAAGTATCTAGGGTTTGTACTCAAGCCCAATGCTTACTCTTTCAGAGACTGGATGTGGATATATAAAAGAATTGAGGGCATATTTGGATGTTGGACTTACATATTCTTGTCCACGGGAGGAAGGCTGGTACTACTCAAGGTAGTCCTTCATAGAATTATGGTATATTGGGACACAATTGCTTATATCCTAAAGCGCATCTTACAAAAACTAAGGAAAACAAATTTATCCTTCTTATGCCCTACTAAGAGATATACAGAAGGAGTCCCCCTAGCCAAATGACAATTGATTACTAGCCCGAAAGAACTAGTTGTTGGGGGATTAAGAATCCCTTTCTATTATGCCAATCTCTGGTTGCCAAAAGTTTATGGCACTTAATAAAAAATCCAGACTCCCTATGGGGTAAGATATTATCATCCAAATATTCCCCAAATGGATCCATTCTAGAATGGATAAGGAAGAGAGACAAAACCTTCAAAAACAAGTCCATAGGATGGAAAGCATTGGTTTTAGCCTTCCGCCAAGTAGGGAACTGGTTGTCCTAGTTGGTGGGGTATCACATGCCCCAATTTTGTAAAAAAATATATTATCATATTTGATCTTATTTTAGGACAATATGTTAAATTTTATGCTAAGTTGTAAATGATGACTCAGCAGAGTCAAGGGTGTGAATGTAATTCTGAATATTTTAATTATAAATAAATANAGAGTTTTTACTGGTCAATTTGGTGGAGGAGACTGGGTGGAGAGAAAATAGACAAGTGGAAACATCCTCAAACACTTACAATGTTGCACGTGGCAACCTCCCTACATTTGGGGTCATGATCCCCCAAGAAAGTGGGATCAGAGTAGGTGGATCAATTAATGACAATTAACCCAAAAAGACTTCGGCAATCTTAATAAAAATACCCATTGAAGAGAGCTGAGGCTGCTAATTCCAAGAAGAGAACCATTCAGGTGAATGTACTTCATAGAATTTATTTGGGAAGGGAATTTGTGGAAGGTGTTTGAGGGGTAAACTGCAGAAAGTGATCTGGTACAGCTTTTCAGCTGAAGGATCTTACTGCTGAGTGCAGAGTTACTACTAAGTCATTGGACTAGTATCTTGGTGCATGCTCCACCAGTTCTCAGCCAAGGAGACCAGGAACATGATCGAGGGTCTTGAGAAGTAGTTTTTTGAGCGCTCTCTAGGAGTTGGTAGTGAGGAATGCCCTCCCAACGCTGTTGTTGTCCAACTTTAGATAGGTTCTATAATATTTTATTTTTTTGTGTTTTAACGTTTCTATGAGAAATTGAATGATTAGGGATTGATTATATGTTTAGTAGTGAACTGATAGAGATTATAATATTTTACTAATTGAAATGTTGAATCCGATTTGATTAAAAATAATCCTACCTGTGTTTTTCCACGTCTGAAATGGACCAGACTGTACTCTAACATAGGCAATATAGTTTAAAATAGATTAAGGATAGGAAATAAATATGAAATGAATAGATTTATTTATGTTTTTCAGAGTATTGGAATCATTTCATTCTGTAGATAGTTGTTTTCTGAAAAGAATATTAATCTTCCTAGTTAAGTTTAATGTTTAAACTAGACTATGGTAATAAGAATGCTAGAAAATAAATAGACATAATCTTTTACTTATAGCAATGTGTTCAAGTAGATAAGTTATTCTTTTATACAATACCTTCTTTTAAAAACTATACTTTTAAACAAAATAGAGGAAATGGAAACATCTCATATATAATGCTTATTTATTTATGTTAAGTAAGGGTTTAAGTATGGTTCTCTTAGTTTATATTTTTTACTAATATTAATAGCTAACGTAACCTGCAACTATTGGAACCCTAAGTAGGGATTGGTAACCTAACTAAATTCTAAAGACAAATTAATTCAAGATGAGGAATATCTTAATAAACAACTTATTTAGCTCTCATCGTATTCTTTTACTTAGTATCAAAACAACTAAAATACATTAGTAACCTATGATTTAAGTATTATTAATGAGGAACTCTCCTTTAACTTTTACAGACAAATTATATATGTAAAGGAGTAATGACAGGGCTGAAAATCCTCATTTCACTTTTTGGAAAGCTTACCGAAATAATCCTACTCAATAAATTAAACTATTATAGACTGGTCTCAGTCTGTATTAATAAAGTGTATGTGCAAACACAAACTTAAGAAAATATAGTATTCGCAGATAATATTATTAACATAAAGAATATCATTTATAAATCAAAAGTTCTTTTAATAAACTGAGGAAATTTTTAAAGAAAGAAACAAAGATTATTTCCATAAACCCTAACCTGGAATTCCTTGAGCCACCAAAATAATCTTAAATTCTTTTGAGAGTAACCAAAAATAATTAAATAATAATACATAAATTATCTTCTTAAAGGTTAAATAGAGTAAAAACCCTAGATTGTATTTTTGAGCAGCAACAACCTAGTAGTCTTATATATGCAAATCCATTACAGTGGTAAGCTAGGATAAGAAATATACTTAATCTTTTAATATAAACATTTAAAGAAAAATTTAATTTATTTACACAGAGATAAAAAAACAAATACATAAAGGAGAACAAATTTAAGCTCAAGATAGACAGTCTTAAAGATATTTACATTATATCAACAAGCTCGAAGACAGAATGTAAGTCAAAACATTAACAGAGTACAAAACCTCAGCTAGAAGTCGAGCACCCATATTAAGATATGGACTATACACAAGTAATAACAAATGATTACAAACTATAAGTTCTTCACTAATACGAGAGGAGAGCTTCACAAATTTCATTTTAAAGCCGAAGTCACCTTGTGACAAGCAAGGGTTTTAACCTACACCAAAACTATAAAAAATGAAGGACAACAACCCATTACAGGTTACAAATGGCTGAGACTTTTTTCAACTGCAAGAGTCTGTACAAGCAGGGGAATCCATATTCGAAACCGGAGCTTACCATGAACGAATCATGGAGCCAATTATATAGCACAATGGTCAACTTGGGAGATGAGCCACCCTGCATTATAAAAAACCCAAGCTAATTGAAAATCAAAAAACCCTTAAGTGAAAAAAGAACAATAAAGAACAAATAGCTCATAATTATTTTTTTTACTCACCTTGACTTGAAGTGAAAGCGACGGAGCTCCAGACAAACAATAACACCATGACCAATGCTAAAAAGAGCCAAACACTCATTCTCACCAAGGATGGAGACAATGGGACTTCGATGTTTTCACAACTAACAGTAAAGGTGTGGTTAATCCTGAACAAAGGTTGCGAAGAAGTCAATAAGCATGGAGTTGGACTGTTACCAGCATACAAGCAGGAAAACTGCAACCCTATGATGAAGGAGATTTTCAATCACACACCATAAGCTCAAACTGTCACCAATGATAGACCATAACAGAAGGAGCAGAAAAAAGGAGTTCCAAATGGCCGTAAAGCCATATATAAGGAAGGCAGTAAAAATCTGATCAAAGTTAAAGAAATTACAGAGAAGCCGAGGAACAGAATCTAGCTCAAGGAAGTAAGCCATGGAAAACGCTAGCATGGGAGTCTCTGTAGCTATCTACAATGCATGACTGCCATGGGAGCTTGCAGAGCAGCCCAAACGGGCCAACACAAATATCGAAGATCGTTTGAGCCAAGGTTAGGGTTAAAAAAAATTTATGCAACGAGTGCATGGCCAAGAAACTTCCATGTGGTCACAACATTATCAACATGCAGTGGGTCAACTTTCCATAGTCACATGCATTCCATAATAATCAATTTATTCACCCAATGATTTCATCAAAATAACATTATAGTTTGCATGGGTTTCAAATTATACTCTTATCGTTTAAATGCTTGGTGCATAGCTGGTTATTGGTGTAGGTTTGGAACGTTATTATAACGTTGACTTCATACATAACAAAATCCTTAAGCCTCATAACCCAAAAGAAATACCTTATATAATTTATCGATAACCAATGTTATGAGATATCGCCAGTAAAAGCTAGTGAGGATTATGTTTATTTTTACATAGCAATTTTAGCAATTTATACTATTGAGTATCATAGGGAGATGTTACAAAGTTATTTTAACATTATCATTAGTTATACGCATAGTAAAAATGTGACCATTAACCCCTTTTGAATTGGTTACAACTCATCAAAGTTTATATAATAATATCATCATTGGGATATAGGTTGTGTAATAACTAAGTTGGTATCAATAGTATTTTAAGATAATTATGAAATCATTGTATTATAAACAGTTTAGTGAATAGTGTAAGAATAACTATGTCTTAGTTCCAGTTCCTTTCATGGTGGTGTAAATGATTACACAGCATTCGACTTGAGTAATTTGCATAGTGTCGTTTGGGTAGGATCATAAGTATTATGCAAATGTAACACTAATAAAACCTTTTATATCGATAAACAAATAGTTTATGAACATTTTTTTTTAGAATCTTAGAAACTAGCAAAGTTTTGATAGTAAATTATCTAATGGCAAACTAAAATGTAAGAAGATTTTCCTATGAAATCTTTAACTTAATACAAATCCATGAGATATAATCTTAGAAGTTCTGGTAGTTCCACATTACTTGGAGTATAGTTTTACCTTCTTACCAAATTACTAAGGTTAACATAAGATTAAAAGATTGGCTTGATAAGAAAAACACCAACTTTGGAAGTTGCTCTTAGATAGAACCTAATACAAGAATCGTAACATAGAATTGCTAGGATATGCATTTTGAAAATAAAGAGTATCAAGTAGATAAAAGAAACTTCTCAGAACCAAAGGAAGTAGTACTATCGCTACATATTCTATAGGAATAAGTACAATCATCTGAACTTCGTTTACAATAGCAACAGAAGAAAACAAACTGTGTTACCTTACAGAAGTAAGTTGGATTACAGCAGCTTATAATCTAAGATTATTATTTGCAAATAGAAATATTGTAGGATGTTTTATGAATTTAAAGACGATACTCAGTCATTTCTAACTGTAAACCTGTAAGAACAAATAATCCATCTATGTTAGCATAAATGCTAAGTACGCCCCGAAATTCAAAGTCAGATTCCACCTACTGTCATAAATAGAACTCATTAGTAAACCAAATATAGAATTAATGCGCAAGTTAAACTTAAGATTATGTTAATAAGAAAACTGCTGAGTTAACATAATTGAGTTTATGCAAATTAATCTATTAACAACTTTTATTTTTGCTAACCGTTAACTGTTAATAAACTGCAGACTTAGCATTCTATGTTATTTTAAAATTTTAATGTTTTTGTGAAAATTTGGGGTTTTGACATATGGTATTAGAGCACAAGGTTCAAACACTAGGCCTTGATGAAGCCCAACTAACTTTCATGAAATGGTAAACTAAATTATTATGCTGACGTATTTTATTTTAAATGTTATTCAACAGAGAATTGTTTTCTGAAGTTTAACAGGCAGGTATGGAAAGGCTGGAAGAGTATGCAGAGGAGAAGTCTCCAGTTACCGAAACAGGAAATCTACCAAGAGATTCTATACCAGAGGATTTAACTATCAATTCCTTAGAATTGTTACAAACTGTAAAGGACCTAAAAACTGAAATGGAGTGTGTAAAATGAGAAAATGAAAGGATTTTGAGGCCTCAAGAAGAGCTTAATCAGATCATAATTGAGAAGCTTCAAACTGAGGGTAGGGGTAGAACAACCGAATCAGAAGATACCAGTGATCAACGTAAATCTAAAAAGATGAAACATACTAAAACTGAAAGTAGTTCATTTTCTAAAGTGTTTGGTGAACAATGAAACTATCAGACTACCAGTGACAGTAGTGATGATAATCAGTACACTAAAAAGAAGAAATACAAACCTTATGAGGAGATTTTTGGGGAATTCAAAAAGATAAAACAACCAACCTTTAATGGAGAGACTGAGAAGGGGGAGGAAGTTGAATCCTTGTTATCTGGGATGAAGAAGTACTTCCAAATATATAAGTATTCTAACCAGTTAAAGGCCAGAATGACTATTTATAACCTCTTAGGAAAGGCTGACATTTGGTGGTAGGACTTGAAAAGAGTTAAGGGCATAAAAAAAAAAGATGTAAACTAGATTACCTTTAAGAGGTATTTAAAAAATAAATTCCTGTCTGAGCAGTATTATGAGGAGAGAGCCAAATATTTTTATGAGCTGAAGTTAGGATCAATGACAATGAAGGATCTGAACAGCAAGTTATTAAGTCTACTTAGGTATGTACCGTACCTTGTAGATGAGAAACCAAAGGTACAATGATTCCTTAGCTCTCTACCTTATCATATTAACGATAGAATTGAATATGATAACCCAAAGACCTTGGAGGAAGCTATGATAAAAGCTAACTTCTGTTTTGAGTAGAATCAAAAGAAAGAAAGCTTGGCCAACTAGAAACCTAAGAAAAATAATAATCAGTTTGAACAAAAGAAGAAGGATTTTGTGCCTAATAGAAATTTCAAAAATAGTAAGGCCAAAAATGATTCTAATAACATGAATTTCCAAGGAAACCAGAGCAATACACTGAACAATCAGAATAATTCTAAAGGTAAGGAATTTGCAAATAATCAGGGAAATTTTACCAAGAACTTTGAGTACAAAGAGCCTATCAAGTGCTGGGAGTGTAATGGTCCACACTATGCTTCAGTCAGTCCAAACTAGAAGAAGATTGTTAGCAATATTCATACCATATAGGAGGATATGACTGTTGGGGAGCTAGCAAGGAGCATGCCTAGAATCAACACAACTTTGGAGAATCGATAAGCTAAATATTAGACTTCCATGATGGAAGTAGAACATATGATAAATCAGACCCCTGTAACTATTTTGATTGATCCAGGAGCTAGTCTTAGTTATATTACACCTCAAATAGTAGAGAAATGTAAGTTATCTGTTGAAAAATTTGAGAATTCATGGTTAGTTCAGTTGGCCACTAGTGCTACAAGAAAAGTAACTTGTTTTGTTAAAGAATGTGCAATAGTTATGGATAAATTGAAAACTGTTGTTAAACTTAATGTTTTGCCTCTTAGTTCTTATGATTTGCTGATTGGTATGGATTGGTTAGAATAACATAGAGTAATTCTTAATTGTTATGATAAAACCTTCCAATGTTTAAACAGTGACAAAAAACTACTAAGTGTTAAAGGAATTCCTAGAAAAACTACTGTAAGGGAGATTTCTGCTTTACAACTTAAAAGAGCTATTAGGAAGGGATGTAAAGCTTATGCAGTAACAGTTACTGATGAGGAAAGTATAATTAAAACAAATAAGTTAAAAGTGGAAGACATACCAGTCGTAAAAGAATATGTTGATGTATTACCCGAAGAAATTCTGGGAGTACCTCCGAAAAGGGAATTGGATTTCACCATTGAGTTGGTACCGAGCACAGTACCTAGCTCAAAGACCCCGTATCAAATGAACATATTGGAACTTAATGAACTAAAATATCAATTAAAATAATTAATTGATAAAGAGTATATTCGACAGGTAGTGTGTCTCCTTGGCGGTGGGCGCCTGTTATCTTCATCAAGAAGAAGGATGAAACTATGCGATTTTCCATAGATTATCGTCAGTTAAACAAATGACCATCAAAAATCGATATCCATTGCCCCGCATAGATGATCTATTTGATCAACTATTTGGAGCCATGGTGTTTTCGAAAATATATTTAAGGTTTGGATATCATCAAGTGAGGATTAAATATGAAGACATCTTTAAGATAGCTTTTAGAACAAGATATGGTCATTACGAATTTGTCGTAATGCCATTCGGGATAACTAATGCCCCAGCTGTTTTCATGTGTTTAATGAACAATGTGATGTATAAGTATTTAGATAAGTTTGTGGTCATGTTTATCGACAGCATTCTAATCTATTCCAAAACTGAAGAAGAACATAAATAACGTCTAAAAATTGTTTTGCAACAGTTGCGAGAACATCAACTCTTCACAAAGTTTAGTAAATGTTATTTCTTCAAGGATAAGATTCAGTATTTAGGTCACATAGTGACCAAGGAAAGAATTTCAGTACATCCTAAAAAGATAAGGGAAATCAAAGATTGGTCAGTTCCTAAGGATGTGATGGATGTTCGATCTTTTATGGGTATTACTAGTTATTACCGGAGATTCATTGAAGGTTTTTCAAGGATTGCAAATCTGATAACTTCCTTGCAAAAGAAGGGAAATTTTTTTGACTAGAATAAAAAATGTGAAGAAAGCTTTAAAAAGTTAAAAGCTTTATTAACCAGCGCACCTATTTTAAGAATAGCAGATCCTAATAAATAATTTGTAGTGTGCACTGATGCCTGTAATGATGGCTTAGGTGGTGTTCTGACTCAAGAAGGGCATGTTATTGCCTATGAGTCTAGAGAGTTAAAATTTCATGAAAAGAATTATGCAACATATGATCTGGAATTACCAGTTGTAATACATGCCTTAAAGATGTGGCGATATCACCTAATTGGCAAAAAAATTGTTTTAATGATTGATAATAAAGGGTTGAAGTATCTTTTATATTAGCCAAATTTAAATGCCAGACAAGCTAGGTGGTTAGCTTTCTTAAGTGAGTATGATTTTTAAAGTCAGCATATAAAAGGTAAAGAAAATAAAGTTGCTGATGCATTAAGTAGGAATGCAAGGCTGAATTTTGCAGCAACTATCAACAACTATGTTTCATACTTAGATGAATAGATTAAAGAAGGAATATAACAAGATGAAATTTACCAGAATTTGCAAGCTAAGGCTAAAGAAAATCCAACATAAAACTTAATTAAAGGTTATAGTTTAAATGAATTTTTTTTTTACTGTATAAAGATAGAATGTATGTACCTAACGTAACTAAAGTTAAGCTGTTAATTATGGATGGAATTCATAAAACACCATATTCAGGTCATCCAGGTTATCAAAAGACTATAACTATGTTAAGAAAAGAGTATTTCTGGCCAAATATGAAAACTAAAGTAGCAGAATATATTGCTAGGTTTTTTGAATGTCAACAAGTAAAAATTGAACATCAACACCCAACTGGTTTGCTTCAGCCATTACCCATTCCTAGCTCGAAATGGGAGATAATTTGTCTATATTTTATTACTGGGCTGCCTAAAAATCAAAATGAGAATGATTCTATCATGGTAGTAGTTGATAAGTTAAGCAAAACAGCTCACTTTATACCTGTTAAAACTACTTATAAAGATGCAAACATAGCTGATACTTTTCTAAAATAGATTTTTCGATTACATGGAGTACCAAAAGTCACAATCTCAGATAGAGATCCTAAGCTTACAGGAAACTTTTGGAAGTCTTTGTTTAAAGCGTTAAACACCACATTAAATTTTAGTACTTCTTTCCATTCTCAAACAGATGGACAAACTGAAAGGATAAGCCAAGTATTAGAAGATCTATTGAGAATGTATGTGAAAGACTAGCCTGGTAAATGAGAGGACTATTTACATCTGATAGAATTTGCTTATAATAATAATTATGAGACATTGCCTAGATTTAGTCCTTTTGAGATATTATATGGATGAAAATGTAATACTTCTATCTCTTGGAGTAATCCAGTAGATAGATTGGTATTAGGTCCAGAAATGTTAAAAGAAATGGAAGAAATTGTAAAACAAGTGTAGGGAAATCTAAAAGTGGTACAGGATTGATATAAAAGTTAAGCAGACTTAAAAAGAACTCCAAAGGAGTTTTAGGTAGGTGAACATGTGTTCATCAAGGTAAGGCCCAAAAAGAGCTCTCTGAGATTGGGGAGTTGTGCAAAATTGGCACCTCACTACTGTGGCCCATTTGAAATTCTGTCTAGAATTGGAGAAGTAGCTTATCAATTAGCATTACCACCTAATTTAAGCATACATAATGTTTTTCACATTTTCGTTTTAAAGAAATATGTTCATGATGCTACTCATGTTGTCAACTGGAATGATGTACAGGTGGAACCAGAAGGATATTTTCTGGTGGACCCAGATTGTATCCTCGAGAGGAGGGAGATTACACTTCGGAACCACACCATTGGACAGGTGAAGGTGCAATAGAAAAAACTTAGTCCAGAGGAAGTCACCCATGAATTAGAAAGTAAAATGCAGAATGCATATCCAATTCTATTCCAGGGGAATTATGAGGATGAAGAATAAATAACATCGAGGACGATGTTATATTCTAAGGGGGTGTGTATGTCACATGCCCCAATTTTGTAAAAAAATATATTATCATATTTGATTTTATTTCAGGACAATATGTTAAATTTTATGCTAAGTTGTAAATGATGACTCAACAGAGTCAAGGGTGTGAATGTAATTCTGAATATTTAATTATAAATAATTAAAAGTGGAGACAACAGCTTAGGAGAGTTGTTAAAAGAGTGTTTACTGGTCAATTTGGTGGCGGTGACTGGGTGGAGAGCAAATAAACAAGTGGTAGCATCCTCAAACACTTCCAATGTTGCAGGTGGCAATCTCCCTACATTTGGGGTCATGATCCCCCAAGAAAGTGGGATCAGAGCAGGTGGCTCAATTAATGACAATTGACCCAAAAAGACCTAGGCAATCTTAATAAAAATACCCATTAAAGAGAGCTAACGCTGCTCATTCCAAGAAGAGAACCATTCTGGTGAATGCACTTCAGAGAACTTCTTAAGGAAGGGAATTTGTGGAAGGTGTTTGATGGGTAAACTGTAGAAACTGATATAGTATAGCTTTTCGGCTGAAGGATCTTACTGTTGAGTGCAGAGTTAGTACTGATTCATTGGACTAGTATCTTGTTCCATGCTCCACCATTTCTCAGCCAAGAAGACCAGGAACAGGCTTGCAGGTCCTGAGAATTCGTTGTTTGAGCACTCTCCAGGAGTTGGTAGGGAGGAACGGCCTCCCAGCACTGTTGTTGTCCAACTTAAAACAGGTTCTTTAGTCTTTTATTTTTCTGTGTTTTAAAGTTTCTATGAGAAGTTGAATGATTAGGGAGTTCTTATATGTTTAGTAGTGAACTGATAGAGATTATAATACTTTATTAATTGAAATGCTGAATCTGTATTTGATGAAAAATAATCCTACCTGTGTGTTTCCATGTCTGAAATGGACTAGACTGTACTCTAGCACATGTAGTATAGTTTAAAATAGATTAAGGATAGAAAAGAAATCTGAAATGAATAGAGTTATTTATGTTTTTTAGAGTATTGGAATCATTTCATTCTGTAGATAGTTGTTTTTTGAAAAGAATATTAATCTTCCTAGTTAAGTTTATTGTTTAAAGCAGACTATGGTAATAAGAATGCTAGAAAAGAAATAGCCATAATATTTTACTGATAGCAATGTGTTCAAGTAGATAAGTTATTCTTTTATACAGTACCTTCTTTTACAAACTATAATTCTAACTGAGATACAGGAAATAGAAACATCTCAAATATAATGCTTATTTATCTATGTTAAGTAAGGGTTTAAGTATGGTTCTCTTAGTTTATATATTTTACTAATTTTAATAGCTAACTTAACCTGCAACTATTTGAACCCTAAGTAGGAATTGGTAACCTAATTAAATTCTAAAGACAAATTAATTCAAGATAAGGAGTATATTAATAAAGAACTTATTTAGCTCTCACAGTATTCTTTTACTTATAATCAAAACAACTAAAATAAATTAGTAACCTATGGTTTAAGTATTATTAACGAGGAACTATCCTTTAACTTTTACAGAGAAATTATATATTTAAAGGAGTAATGACAGGGTTGAAAATCATGATTTCACTTTTTAGCAAATTTACAGAAATAATCCTACTGAATAAACTAAACTATTATAGACTCGTCTCAGTCTTTATTAATAAAGTGTATGTGCAAACAAAAACTTAAGAAAATATAGTATTCATAGATAAGATTATTAACATAAACAATATCATTTATAAATAAAAAATTCTTTCAACAAATTTAGGAAATCTTTAAAGAAAGAAACAAAGATTATTTCCATAAACCCTAACCTAGAATTCCTTGAGCCACCAAAATAATCTTAAATTCTTTTGACAGTAACAAAAAATAATTAAATAACAATACATGAATTATCTTCTTAAAGGTTAAATACGGTAAAAACCCTAGCTCGTACTTCTGAGCAGAAAATACCGAGTATTCTTATATATGCAAATCCATCCATTATACTAGTAACCTAGGATAAGCAATATACTTATTCTTTTAATATAAACATTTAAAGAAAAATTTAATTTATTTCCACAGAGATAAAAATATAGATACATAAAGGAGAATGAATTTAAGCTCAAGACAGACTGTCTTAAAGATATTTACATTATATCAACAAGCCCGAAGACTGAATGTAAGTCAAAACATTAACGGTGTACAAAACCTCAGGTAGAAGTTGAGCACCCATATTAAGATATGGAGTATACACAAGTAATAAAAAATGATTACAAACTATAAGTTCTTTACTAATACGAGAGGAGATCTTCACAAATTTCAGTTTAAAGCCGAAGTCACCTTGCGACAAGCAAGGGTTTTAACCAACACAAAAACTATAAAAAAACGAAGGACAACAACACATTACTGGTTGCAAATGGTTGAGACTTTTTCCAATTGCAAGAGTCTGTACAAGCAGGGGAATCCATATTCGAAACTGGAGCTTACCGTGAATGAATCATGGAGCCCATTATACAACATGATGGTCAACCTGGGAGATGGGCCACCTTGCATTTTAAAGAACCCATGTTAATTGAAAATCACAAAACCCTTATGCGGAAAAGGAACAATAAACAACAAATAGCTCTTAATTTTTTTTTTACTCACCTTAAATGGAAGTGAAAGCGATGGAACCCTAGATGAATAGTAACACCATGAATAATGCTAAAAGGTGCCAAACCCTCTTTCTCACCAAGGATGGCAACGACGGGACTCCGGTGTTTTCACAACTATCAACAAAGGTGTGGGTAAGCCTGAAAAAAGGTTGCGAAGAAGTCAATAAGCATGGAGTCGGATTGTTACCAGCATACAAGCAGGAAAAATACAACCATACGACGAAGGAGCTTCACAATCACACACCATAAGCTCAAGCTGTCACCAATGATAGACCACGACAGAAGGAGCAGCAAAAAGGAGTTTCAAATGGCCGTAAAGCCATATACAAGGAAGGCAGTAAAACTCTAATCAAAGTTAAAGAAATTACAGAGAAGCTGAGCAATAGAATCTTGCTCAAGAAAGTAAGCCATGAAAAACGCTATCATGGGAGTCTCTGTAGCTATCTACAACTCATAGCCACCATGGGAGCTTGCAAAGCAGCCCAAAGGGGCCAACACAATTTTTGGACATCTTTTGAGCCAAGGTTAGGGTTAAAAACTATTTATGCAACCAGTGCATGGCCAAGAAACTTCCACGTGATCGCAACATTATCAACATGCAGTGGGTTGACTTTCCATAGTCACCTGCATTCCATAATAATCAATTTATTCACCCAATGATTTCATCAAAACAACATTATAGTTTGCATGGGTTTCAAACCATACTATAATTGTTTAAATGCTTCGTGCATAGCTCGTTATTGGCGTAGGTTTGCAATGTTATTATAACATTGACTTCATACATAACAAAATCCTTAAGCCTCATAACCCAAAATAAATACCTTATATAATTTATTGATAACCAATGTTATGAGATATCGCTAGTAAAAGCTAGTGAGGATTATGTTTATTTTTACATAGTAAGTTATACTATTGAGTATCGTAGGAGAAGTTACAAAGTTGATTTTAACATTATCGTTAGTTATATGCATAGTAAAAATGTGAGCATTAACCCCTTTTGAATTTGTTACAACTCATCAAATTTTATATAGTAATATCATCATTGGGATACAGGTTGTGTAATAAATAAGTTGGTATCAATAGTAGTTTAAGATAATTATGAAATCATTGTCTTATAAACAGTTTAGTGAATAGTGTAAGAATAATTATCTATTAGTTCCAGTTCCTTTCATGGTGGTGTAAATGATTATACAGCATTCAACTTGAGTAATTTGCATAGTGTCATTTTGGTAGGATCATAAGTATTATGCAAATGTAACACTAATAAAACCTTTTATATCGATAAACAAATAGTTTATGAACATTTTTTTTTAGAATCTTAGAAACTAGCAACGTTTTGATAGCAAATTATGTAATGGCAAAGTAAAATGTAAGAATATTTTCTTATGAACTCTTTTACTTAATACAAATCCATGAGATCTTATATTAGAAGCTGTGGCAGTTCCTCATTACTTGGAGTATAGTTTTACCTTCTTACCAAATTACTAAGGTTAACATAAGATAAAAAGATTGGCTCGATAAGAAAGACACCAAATCTGGAAGTTGCTCTTAGATAGAACCTAATACAAGAATCGTAATATAGAATTGCTAGGATATGCATTTTGAAAATAAATAGTATCAAGCAGATAAAAGAAATTGCTCAGAACCAAAGGAAGTAGTACTATCACTACATATTCTACCAAAAGAAATACAATCATCTGAACTTCGTTTACAATAGCAAGAAAATAAAACAAAATGTGTTACCTTACGGAAGTAAGTTGGATTACAGCAGCTTATAATCTAAGCTTATTATTTGCAAATAGAAATATTGCAGGATGCTTTATGAATTTAAAGAGGATACTCGGTCATTTATACCTGTAAACCTGTAAGAACAAATAATCCATTTGCATTAGCATAAATGCTAAGTAAGCCTTATAATTCAAAGTCAGATTCCACCTATTGTCATAAATAGAACTCATCAGTAAACAAAATATAGACTTAATGTGCAAATTAAACTTAAGATTATGTTAATAAGAAAACTGCTGATTTAACATAATTGATTTTATGCAAATTAATCTATTAACTGCTTTTCTCTTTGCTAACCATTAACTGTTAATAAACTGTAAACTCAGCGTTTTATGTTAATTCAAAATTTTAATTTTTTTGTGAAAACTTGGGGTTTTGACATGGGGAATGGAAGAGAAATCAGGGTTGGAGGAGGTCCTTGATAAGGATCAATGTAACATCCCCGACCCTTCGACCAACGAAGAGGACACTACTAAACCATCAAACAGACCGGGCAACTAGCCCCATGAACATGAACATACATAAAATGCTTAAAACATCAAAAATACTAAGATGCATAATCATACATATATTTAGCGGAAGAAAAACAACATTCATTCATACACATGTTCATCATAGTTCATTAATAGTAAACATAATTGCATGCAAGAAATAGACAAGGATATTTATCTCATAAAGAGCTTGTCCTGCAACCAGCTATGTCGTTGCAACATTCCACCCAACCATAGGCCATCGTTATCATCAATCTCTCAGCGAAACTGCCACCCCCGAGCTGGTCATGATTCCCCAAGGGATAAGGGACTAAGCCAGCTTACACATAGCGAAGGTACACAAATCATCCAAGCCCACACAGTAGGGCTTATCAGGCTATTAAGGACCTAGGAGAAGCTAAATGCTAAGCTGGTGAGATCATGGAAGATATAAGGAATCCTACACTAGATCTAGCTTGACCTATAAGATTCCCACACACACCCGACACTAGGAATCAATCCCTTCTCTTCTTCACAATCCCTCAGGCCCTCACTTCCCTTGCCAATGCTCTTCCGGGGTTGTGGAGAAGAAAGTCAGCCATCTAACATTGTCTGTGTGGCTCCCAAACCCAGTTTTCTCAAGCATACCCAGCCTTCAATCCCACTTGACCAAGTCCGAAGACCAACCACTGCATGCATGGAAAAAAACCATCGATTAAAACTTTGACAAGGGAAAACAATCCCTAAGTTATTCTTGGCCCCGTCCTGGAAAAAACAACACAATTGTTACCTATGACGGCTCTGAAGCATGGAGGAAAACATAAGCAACACCACATAGGTTCTCACAGCAGCCATCGATCAGGGAAGACAACAACCATGGTTCAACGATTAAGTAACATGACATTACACACTCTAGAGACAACCAACAAATGTGGGAAAACAACGATCCCTTCTCAATAATCAGCCACGGCACATTACACAGTCGGCAATGGGAAAAATGGGAACGATCCCCTACATGAAAAGGAAAAATAACCTATCGATACACCAGCAATCGGTGTGCGAGAAGGAAGAACAAACCCCCCACATAGAATAATGAGTCCTTTTTATCTCCCTCTATGTGGGGAAAATGAACAGCCAAAAATGAAGGATAGTTTTCCCAAACGGTGAGTGAAGGGGAGCATATTGGAGAGAGTGGGAGAGTGGCAGCATTTTATGTTGGTTTCCTTTCCCCCACGTGAATGGAACGACCCTGCTAGAGGAGGGTGCGTGTGGACAGGCCTGCCACTCACCACTACTCAACAAATAACTTTCCTCAAATAACATTAGTTTAGTGGATGACACATGGATTTTCCCCAATGTCTCTCATGGGTTATACAATCTCCCCCCCTCCTTAACCTTAGGAAATCATGCCCCTTTCATTTAACGTTACACCGTCGTAGCTGGTTGTAGGTTTATTTTAATGAATGTGCATATTTACATGATTCAAAACTATTATGTACGGGATAGCACGATATACCATCGGCAATGATCCCAATTGCCGAAACATAACACAACCAAATCGATGGTGGGGCATTTTCCTTTAGCTCGTCACCATGATTAATTACAATATATACATCATGTATCTTTAATGCAAACGGGGTAAAAACCGAGGTGTTACAATCCCCTCCCCCTTCGAATAACACAGTCCTTGGTGTTCCAATACATAGGAATACATATACCATTTGCACATCAAAATTTTGTAGATCTGTCCCACATTCAATTATTTACTTGAACTTTTAGGACCAAGCCCCTCGGCTTCCATGAGCTTCTCTTGTTGGTTCTCATCTTTCAGCTCATCCCCAAGTCTAAGGACTTTTTTGTATCTTGAGCATATTTCCAAGATTTTCTTGGGTCTTGGTAGTTGTTTGAAGAAGAATTCCAGCCAATTCCGACAGCTTTTGGTCGGCTTCCATGATCAATGTGCACTAATGGATTTCACTTTCTCACTTGTGAAACCCATCATTGAAATTATATTAGACCAATCATAATATAGGCATTAAAATCAGTCAATTAATTTCCCAATTGGCATGATAGTCCAAGTCTCATTAAGGAGACTTTCAAATTTTTCATGCCTTCCAACAGGCACATGAGCTCATTCATGTCCATTTTTGGGCAAGGATTTAACTATTCCAGCATTCACAATTTACTTTAAGCAAATGCACACATTCTATTTCTAGTCATACATGCATTCAACAATCTTTTGTTTTCACAATGCATAAGTATAATCAAAAGGAAAGAGAGAGCAGCAAGAGTTTTTCTCCTCTTTGTCTTGTTCCATCTTGGAACCCACACCACCACTGTGGTTTTCATGCTCTCAGCCTCTTTCACTTCACTCTGAATGCTGGACCAATCCCTCTTGGTCATGGCACTTAGTGTCTCCAGTCTATTTCAGACCTCTCAACCATAGAGCCTCCCCACATGGTTTGTCTCAGCTGCTAGGAACTTCACAGTCTCACTAGCACCTTTTTCATTACTGCTCATTCTGAGCTCTTCAGGATAGTCACATGTCCACGTGCACCCCTAGGATGATTTCATAGTCCTCGCTTCCAACGATACCTATATTCAAACATCGAATAAATTCACATGTTTAGTTTATTCTCATCAATTTTTATCTCTTAAATAAGAGCTTAAAACATCATAACCAAATCATATACACATGTATATTCATAAGCAAGAAATTGCAAAATAATTAAATACTTATCTGTATTGTGCATTTCCTCATTGGTCCACAAGATCCTGCTTTGGTTTGCAAGCCTTGGCATCACCTATGGACTTGGTTGTTAGGCTAGCACGTAGGATTCTTCACAACATCTGTATATATATATATATATATATATATCAGGCACAGTCAAGCCAACCTTCAGTTGAGTTTATCAGACTGTCCAGCCAAGCCAATATACAATTGGCTTTCTCAGGATACTGGAAATCAATCCAATACACTCCTGGGTTTAACAGGCTACTCAGCCAAGCCAGTTGACAGTTGGGTTTATCAGACTATAGGTAGTCAAGCCAACATTGTACCATTTCCACAATTTCCACAACATCAAATAATTACACAGTCTAGCCAACCTTCAGTTGGGTTTATCAAACCCTCTAGCCAAGCCAATATACAATTGGGTTTATTAGGCTACAGCCAATCAAGATAGTACACTGCTGGGTTTATTAGGATACTCAGCCAAGCCAACTAATAGTTGGGTTTATCATACTGTAGGTAGTCAGGCCAACACTACAACATTTCCAGAATTTCCACAACAACAAATAATTACACAGTCAAGCCAACCATCAGTTGGGTTTATTAGACTATCAACAATTCACCTGCACTTATATTAACAATACACTTATATCAACAATGCACTTATATTAACAGCCAATCAACCAAGCCAACACAGTTGGGTTTATCAGGCCATCAACAATAACACATCCACTTATATCAACAACCAATCAGCCAAGCCAATGCAGTTGGGTTTATCAATCCATCAACAATAAGAAATGCACGTATATCAACAATAAATGACCATTTCCAGGTCCACGACCTACTATGGATCCCCAGACATATAATATCCCAACATCTCCTTTTGGTACATCTTTATGCTGACTGGGAAGGAAAATTTATCATTACCATTTCCAGGATTCATTTCGAGTAGTGAGCTCTAATTCCACTACCCCATACAACACAAGAAACAACCCCCTTATTTGCTAACCAGTCCCTCGGGAATGTCTCCTTCTCTGTGCTCTTTAGTAGGAGGTAGGATGAGCCCAAGCCATAGCCCATTTAGTGTTCAACACTAGACTGCATCTGTTTAACCTGACAACACACATAATATATGCAACTCATCATCGTTATTCTTCTAAAATTGGAATCACATTTCATATCATTCACTATCAAGTATTGAGACACCAGGAGTGCCTCCACCCCCTAGGGTGTAATCAATACCGAAAACCCTTTCATGATCCGACATCAGGAAAGTGTGCACCCCTTTCTGATGTGAACCATGTAGGCCCTATTCATACTCAAGCAATTTCCCATAGCGAAAATAAAATCAAAACATGCTCTGCATATTGAATTTAACAATTTGACATGCATATTCTTAACTAGGGTCAGAGAACACTTATCCATTTGTCGAGATAGTATTCCTTCGTCAAGGAGGAATGGGGGCTCCCTTGTGTTAGTTGATAATCCCTCGGTTTGCCATCCCAACTCCTTTTTACATTTCATATTCGCACATGTATTACCGACATAATCCATACCATCTCACTCATGTTTCTTACCAAACATGTAGTGCATATGATACATTTCCAAAATGTCTAATGGAGTTTCACCCAAAACCCATTTCCAAGATAGGGGAAAAGCTTGCCATGAAGTTTGGCTCCTGCAGGCCATCACACATGATATTCCTGTAGTGTGTACACCTGGTACATTCATCAAATAGCCAAACAGTCAATCATTATCTAATAATACAATCCAAATTTGATTGTTCCATAATCAAGCAATGACATTAGTAATTAAATTCAATGAGAATTTGTAACTCTGTTTACTACAGAAATTTATTTGCTTGGCAATGAGGTGATCCCCAATTGTGGGTCTCTTGTAAGCAGCACCACTATGCCCATTATAATTTTATGCTTACTAGCATAACATGAATACCAAGTTACAATGCATCCTCTTGACACAATCTTATGCAAGCCAATAGTGATTAGTAGTTGTCAGCAATTTCTCAAATATGAAATTTACAAATTCAAATTGACAACTCATTCTCCATACAGACTATTTTCATAGCCATGAGACTCTTCTCATAAGGTTTGGCTCTTTCACATGGTAAATTCCAGCCTTTGTCATGGTCTTACTCACATTTCCATGCTCCAAACAATCTACCTGAACCTTGAATTTAATTCAATCAGCCAAACACTTAGTAAGTCTTGATGCATATAACTTTTTCATTGTTGCAACAGTCATTGAAGCATTTTCAGAATCTATAAAATTCGAACACTTCCAGCTGTTAGCATACCAATATTACCAAAACTCATTCACTTTGTGAATCATTATCGTACTTTAATTTACAAGGTATAGTCTCCTCATTTATGCAATTTAAGGGTTTAGATACTTCTTACTTCACAAGCGTATCATTTGTACCACCTTCCTCTTCCATAGATCATTTTCGACAACCAATTGATCATGACTACCCTGTTCATGCACTTACTATCCTGCATTCACATCAGCTCTTGAAATGGTTCTAGAATTGTCATCAATTCTTCATTTCAGCAATTAGTTATTCATAAGGACACATGGACTATCTTTATGCATTCATGCATTGCATCACAACATTTGCATCCGTACTCATGTATGCATATCTACAACATTTACTCATACTTTTCATATGCATCCATTCAATGCATAACTACAAGATTTATAAAATCTTTTAATGCATACCCACTCAATGGTACCTTGCATTGATTTAGGAATACTATGCATTCAAACATACCATGCATGGCCCAACCATGACTACTTCATATAGGATGCATGACTATAATCAAGATCATCGATGCTTACTTTCCTTGGGCTACTAAGCTCATAACAACATAATACATGCATGACCCATTTCTCTATGAATGCAGTTCAAAATTCAAATACCCACATGGTATGAGACCTCTTACCTTTACCACTCCATACAATTTGTCATAATCAAATTCTTACCTTCATGGGTCCTACTTACACCCTTGACATTACCAGTTTGGTTGGTCCTTTGCAGGAGATCGCATAATTTGCTCACCAACTTTTGATTCTTGAATTGTTGCCTTATCCCTTTCTCCATAGGGTTGCTGGTCACATTCGTTAGCATCAGCAACATATTCAGCCATGTCCATGTTCTCGTTGGTTTTTCCACTAATGCCACACCAATGCAATAGTTATCATTAGTGGCTCATTATGAATGTATAATTCTTACTATTCTTAGCAACATGTAATATCCTATGCATGCAAGACATATCCTCACACCTTTCATGTATAAAACTTGTAATCATAATTAGCAGGACAGGGTTTAAGGAATTTTCCCTTTTCAAATCCCTCATCTTTGTATGGAACTCCTCTTCAACACAACAATTGGTTTGTCCATCTTGACAGTCACTAGTACTTTGCAGTGCCACATTCAAACTCTGGGGATTCCCCCTTGTTCCCTACTGGATTAGATTTTCAACGCCTATACACATGCTTCATTTTGACCTTGGGTGTGAAAACCACACTACTTCTAACATGATGGTTTTCATCAAATTAAAGCAAAACACACAACTATATTTTGGTATGAATTTCCAACTTCAGCCACCTAGAATTCTTCTTCCTTTTTAGCCATGGAACTGTTGAAAAAATGCATTGAAAAATAGTTGAAAACTGCTTGAAAAATCCACTTTGAAAAACCCCAATTTCCTTGTACATGATCAGGTCTTATCCCAACTAATGTTCTGACATTTTAGCGGCCAAAAACACTAATTTTCCCCACTGCTCAGCGACAGTCCTATTAGCTATAAGTTTCCACTGTATCGGTGGTTCCCGCAACTATATTTCTCCAATGTAAGCTTTTCGAATGGCATCGATGATGCCAAGGACTGTTCATCGAAATTCAAACAGTTAACATCTTCTGCCGTTTTGGATACCCATCTGTCTAAGCTTCCGAGTCCTTTATCATTTATCGGTGATATAGAGGACTGCGGCGTATCGGCAATTGGGTACACTGGCAACTATGTCATTGTTGATTGGATCCTTTATTCATTGGATGGCTAGTTCTCTAGGTTTCCACAACGACGGTTCACCAACCATTAATCCCTTCTGTTTAGCAGTCTCTTCAACTATAATTCTTCGGTCGGCGGTCGGAACAATTGTTCATCGAGAGGATAGGCCACTAAACAACCACAATGGCGGACACTCGAATGACTAATTTTTCTGATCGACACTCCGATCCTCTAATATTTTCTGATGAAGTCCATCGGCGGTCCGTTCAACTAAATTCCTCCGACGTCCGCTGCCGTATTGGCGATTCCATCATCTAAATTTTGTCGATGACATCGGCTGCTTCATCCTTTAGCTTTCGTCGACATTTTGGCATTCTCGTCGACTATTCATCTTCGAAACCACAGCTTTGTTTTAGTGATCATCTCTGGCGGAGCTTCGGAGAACCTTTCTTGAAGGATAGTGAAAAGTTTCTATTTCCTTTTCTAGACTTCAACAATTTTCCAGAAATCCTTGCGTGTTATCTTTTCTTCCTTCCTGCCACCATATCAGTAGCTCAACCAACTAGCTTCCCTTCTTTTCCATCGACATATCAGCGACTACGTCCACTGATTTTCGACAAAAAATACCTTCTTTTGATGATCTCAAGGCTCATATCCTCTATCTTCTACCACCGTTTCGACATCCCTCAGCTGAGCTGAGTCGATGTTTCAGCTTGAGCTTCATCTATTTTTTGACGACCTTATACTCTAACAAAATCTTCAAAATTTTCTTCTCATTGGCTGTCGAAGGCAGTAGTCCCTACGGTAGCGACGGTTGAAGCCACTATCCATTGGAAGGATAGTCCACTAACCAACTACAATGACTGATGCGCAATCAGCTAAATGTTTCCGATGTAGTCATCGATGGTTCCATCACCTAACTTCTTTCGATGGTCTCGACTAAGCGAGCAGGCGTTTCGGCAGTCCCATCATCTAATCATCGACGATGAAATCAACTAACTTCTGCCGATCACCGAGGATCGGAATTAGAATTTTTTTTTCAAAATTTTCTTTCCTTCGTCTTTTCTCTGTCGGCGCCATCGGAAACCCTTCCACCTAAAAATTATGCTACATCGGAGGTGCATCCCACTAATTTTTCCAATAGCTGACAGCTTGAACACTTAGAGAAACTTCTGAAATTTTTCTTCTGTGCTTCCCGTTGGTGATCCGATCCATCGATGGGACTTCATACTAAGTCCTCCCATGATCTGATGATCCCAATACTTAGAGGAATTTTCCAAAGTTCTCTTGTCATGCACAAATTCCTTGTGACTTCTAGCTGACCTTTCATGGCTTATTCAGGCCCATGCGGTAACCTTTAGCTCTGATACCATACTGTAACATCCCCGACCCTCCTACCGACAAAGAGGACGCTAATAAACCATCAAACAAACCGGGAAACTATCCCCATGAACATGAACATACATAAAATGATTAAAAAATAAAAAATACTAAGATCCATAATCATACATATATTCAGCGCAAGCAAAACAACATTAATTCATACACATGTTCATCATAGTTCATTAACACTAAACATAATTGCAGGCAAGAAATAGACAAGAATACTTATCTCATAGAGAACTTGTCCCACAACCAGCTACGTCGCTGCAACGTTGCACCTAACCATAGGGAACCATGCTCATCAATCTCTTAGCAACACTACCACCCCCAAGCTAGGCATGATTCCCCAAGGAATAAGGGACTAAGCATGCTTACACATAGCCAAGGTACATAAATCATCCAAGCCCACGTAGTAGGACTTATCAGGCTATCAAGCAGCTGGGAGAAGCTAAATGTTAAGGCAGTGAGCTTATGGAAGAGCTAAGGACACCTACACCAGAGCTATCCTGTCCTCTAAGACACCCACACACACCCGACACCAAGAATCAGTCCCTTCTCTGCTTCACAGTCCCTCAGGACCTGACTTCCCTTGCTAGTGCTCTTCCGGGGTTGTGGAGAAGAAAGCCAACCATCTAACTCTATTTGTATGGATCCCAAACCCAGGTTTCTCAAGCATACCCTACCTTCAATCCCACTCGAGACAGTTCGAAGACCAACCACTGCATGCATGCAGCAAAACCAACAATTCCAACTTTGGAAGGGGAAAATAGTCCCTGAGTTATTCTTGCCCATATCGTGGCCAAAACAACAGAATTGTAACCTACAGTAGCTCCGAAGCGTGGAGGAAAACACAACCAACACCACATAGGGGCTCATAGCAGCCACTGATCAGGGAAGACAATAGGCATGGTTCAATGATTAAGTAACAGGACATTACATTGTCTAGACACAGCCAACAAATATTTGAAAACCATGGTCCCTTCTCAACAATGAAGCCACGACACATTACACAGTTGGAAATGGGAAAAAGGGAAATGATCTCCTGCATGAACAGGAGGAAGTACCTATCCACAGACCGGCAATAAATGCGATAGAAGGAAGAACGAACCCCCCACATAGAATCATGAGTCCTTTTTATCTCCCTCTGCGTGAGGAAAATGAACAGCCAAAAATGATGGGTAGTTTTCCCAAGCTATGCGTGAAGGGGAGTAGATTGGAGAGAGTGGGAGAGTGGCAGCATTTTCTGTTGGTTTCCTTTCCCCCACGTGAATTGAACAACCCAGTTGGAGGAGGGTGCATGTGGATAGGCCTGCCACCCACCACTACTCAACAAATAACTACCCTCAACTAACAATAGTTTAGTGGTTGACACATGGCTTTTCCCTAATGGCTCTCACGGGTTAGACAATCCCCCCCTTAACCTTAGGAAATCATGCCCTTTTCATTTAGCGTTGCACCATCATAGCTGGATGTAGGTTTATTTTAATGAATGTGCATATTTAGATGATGCAAAACTATTATGTGCCAGAGAGCATGATATACCATCAGCAACGATCCCAATTGCCGAAACATAACAAAACCAAATCGATGGTGCGGATTTTGCCTTTAGCTCCTCACCATGATTAATTACAATATATACATCATGTACCTTTAATGCAAATGGGGTCAAAATCGGGGTGCTACAAGCAGAGGAAATATTCAAACTCTCAGAAGGCCCAGTCTCAAACTTAGGAAGTTCTGGGATCCTCAACTTAAACTAAGCTTGTTTAATGTCTTCACAAAGGGAAACCCTTTGGAAGAGTTCGAGGACTTTGGTCTTGAGGAAGGACTGTAGGAGGAATGGGAGGAATATGTTTCACTACTCAAATCAAATTTTATTCATTTAGAAGAGGAGAGGATAGACAAGCTAGTCTAGAACAAAAACCCTTTCAATGGGGATTTCACGGCTAAACTTGGCTACAATACTGGGGCATGGGTGAAGTATCATGGAGAGAAGGAGACTTGGTGGAAGCAATTACGGAAATTTGAAGTCCCCTTAAAGGCCAAAATTACCTTATGGATGACTCTCAATAACAAGCTTCTAACATGGGATAACTTACATAAAAGAGGTTGGAATGGCCCAAATCGATCTACACTCTATTATTGAAACGGGGAAAATGTTTCTCTTTTATTTAATCTTTGTTCTTATGCGGAATCAATGTGGAAGACAACTTGCAGAGAATTAAAATTTCAACGAGCAACTCGGATTTCTTTGGAACACAAAGCAAAAGCTTAGTGGACAGAAAAACTGATACGTCTTTACAGTGCTTACCCATCCCTTTTCTCTTATGGAATATAGTGGGCCCGAAACATTGTCATTTTCAATAACAAACTAATTCCTCTAGAAGTAACTTCATCTCTTCTGATACAATGGGCTAGAGAATACAAATCCCAAGGAAAAGAGCCAAAAGCCAGAGTGTTGGTTCCTACATAAATTAAGAAAGGAATTCCATGGGATTTTTTTGATGGAGCAAGCTAAGGGGACCCTCCATTGGGAGGTTGAGGAGGAGTTCTTTATCTCTCTGGTTTCCATAAGATCCAAGCAAGCTTTGTACCAGGGCACTATACAAATAATAAGGCTGAACTTGTAGCACTGCACTCGGTTCTAGAATTAGCATTAAAAAAAACCATAAATCAATCGCAAGTCTTTGGGGAATCCAAAATGGTGGTATACTGGGTTAACAAGAAGATCAAAATCAATGCACCACACTTGCAATAGCTACTAAATGCAATAAGAAGACTGCTGGAATCATTCACAAGCTTAAGAATATCTCACATTTATCGACAGTTGAACTCGGAAGCTGATAGACTATCCAAGCTAGCACTTCTACTCAGTCCAGGAAAGTTGGAAACACAGAAAACTTGAGGGAATTAAAATCGAATTTGTAACAGAAGATGTATAAAGGTAAAAATATCTTTGCACTGAATGATTGATTATGCTGAGTCTGTTGTAAAACACGGTGGTTTTTTGTAATTTTGTAATTTTGGAACTTATAATGAAATGTACGATGAAGAGAAAATTATTCCTAGTGGAAAAAATATATATAGTCTTTCAATACAAATAGTATCCAAGAATATAGAAAATTATTACACATAGGTACTTCAACAACATGATAATGTTTTATTTGTTTATAGCTAGCATCATTTATACTTTAAACATTTAATTAATAAGACAAGCCTTTCATTTTGAAAAAAAACACATATAATTACTTATATACAATTTTTGGTGTTAAGCCTTTTGTTAGGTTAAATTAGCATGAATCCATCTCAAAGTGGATGCATTTTCTTATTGATATGTAGAAATTTAAGATTAAGAAAAACTACACATTAAGAAATGAGATGTCTCTCTATATATACTAGGTTCATATTTAAGATGTATCTATGTTTGTTTAATTATGCAAGTGTGACATAAAAAATTTAATTACATTTTATTTTAAGGTGTCCACATCTTCCCCATAAGTTACTCAAAATGAGTTTACCTTGAGTTATTTTTGAACCCATAGCTTTTGATGGCCCATAGTATTCTCCCATGGTATTGAGTGTGATGGGGCCTTTTTAAGGGCTCGGAATACTTGATTGTAAACTGCTTGAGGTCGGTCAGTCTTAGGTGGCTCACCCTCGCAGCAATGCCTAGGATGGCTATTAGTGAGATTAGCCTTTGCTTCCCTCGCAGCAATGCCTAGGATGGCTATTAGTGAGATTAGCCTTTGCTTCTAGGATTTTGAGGGAAAATATTAGTATTAAAGGGATGTTGATAGAAAAAGCAAATGTCTTTGATGTTATAGTTGCTTATAGTTGCTTCCATTGAGATAGTCTATGGATATGTGAGTGAGAGTGAAAAAATATTTAGAACATGTGATTAATTATTATTTCAATCATTTAAGGTGTGGGTTTCTTTTGAAAGGAAACTAGAGTTCAATAAGCTTAAGGATGGCTTAATTGGCGGGAGATATTAAAAACCCCATGTTAAAGGTTGGTATAGCCCACATACATTCCTTGCATGCTTTTCATGTTTTAAATACCCTTATAACAAACAATAATAAAATAATAGAAATAATTTTTTAATTTTTATTAAAAAATAAGATGGCATTTTTATCTTCTAAAATGTGTTGACAGATATTTATCATTATTCTTTTTTCTAATCTAAAATTGTTAAAAATAGATTTGCTCAGAGTATTCACCCCTCCCTTATTAATTTATATTTTTATTATTTTTATTATTATGCATTTTTTTTCCTCTCTCCATTTTATTTTAATGGTCATTTTCATGAGTATATATGAGTTGTAGTTTGCTGAAGATGATTCTAATAAGATTTGCAAATATTGTTGTCTGTGAACACACATTCAAATAATGTGTAAAGAACTGGTTGGAATCGAAGCCTATATAGAATCCAAAACCACAAAAGTCTGAATCTTAATATCCTTATTTAGTTCTGGAATGGTGAACCTTTCAAATGATGAAATTAAAAGAATAGGAGGTCAGTTGGAAGAGCACAGACAAGATGATGTGGACACTCATGTCAAGATGGCATTAGCGTCTTCAATTTGTCCAACCTCTTGTTGCTTAGATCAGAGTCTTTTTATTTCATATGTTGAAAGTTTCACCATTTAACAGTCGAACATGGATTTAAAGATCCGGATCTGTTCTTCTGTTGGTTCTGAGGACAAAGAAAACCTTAAATTGCCGGATGTCTACCATTGGCATCCCTGGACGGCAGCGGCTCCAATAAATAATTGACATTTACAACTAATAAGAATGCAGGACTGATTCTTTTTCGGCGCTTCCTCGTGCAGCCGGTGACCTCTTGGTACACTAAAAATAAATATCCGATTAAAGAACCCAACTCTTAGTGAACAATTCATGAATTGTTTCTCTTGCTGGCTTCTACGGGCTTCTGTATTTACAGATTTCTTTAGCAGATATAGCTATTACGTGTCCATATATCCGTGATCACAATTTACATAGATTTGTGCTTTTCATCACGATTTACACTTACTGACACCTTTTCCTTGTTAGCTGAAAAATACTGATACTTGCAGGATCACTAGCAGCAGGTATAAGAAGACTGGCAGCAATAGACAACAAGAAATCCAAGTAGGACCAGCATATTCAAAATGAAGCACGGCTCGTCGAATTCTTCAGCTATTTCCTGCCAAAGACCATCCTTCATAGAATTGTCTTTGGCCGGAAATAGCTGAAGAATTTGACGAGCCTTGCTTCACTTTGAATATACTGGTCCAGTGCTTGGACTTCATGTTGCCTATTGCTGCCGGCCAGTCTTCGTCAAATTACTTGCTGCTAGTGTTCCTGCAAGTATCCGTATTTTTTAGGTAACAAGGAAAATGGGTCAGTAAGTCTATGTAAATCGTGATAAAAAGCACAATCTATGTTAATCGTGATCATCGATATATGGACAAGTAATAGCTATAACTGTTAATAGCAATCTGTAAATACCAGTAAGCCAAGTCAGCAAGAGAAACGATTCATGAATTGTTCACTAAAAGTTCTTAATAGCAATCTGTAAATACCTGTAAATACCAGTAAGCCAAGCCAGCAAGAAACTATTCAGGAATTGTTCAGTAAGAGTTGGGTTCTTTTATGGTTCATGGATATATGGACAAGTAATAGTTATAACTGCAAATAGCAATCTGTAAATACCTGTAAATACCAGTAAGCCAAGCCAGGAAGAGAAACGATTCAGGAATTGTTCACTAAGAGTCGGGTTCTTTTATGGTTCATGGCGCATTTAATGTTTAGTGTACCGAGAGGTTACTGGCTGCTAAAAGAAATATCATGTCGTGACTCCTTATTAGTTGTAAATGCGAAGTATTTATCCGAAGCCGCTGCCGTCGAGCGATGCCGACTTGATAGTTTAAACTTTAAAGTGATTGGCATTTTTGGGCACCTGGCTTTGGAAGGTGGATTTTAAGATCCGGATCCGTTCCGGTCTGCTTCTTTCTCATTCGTTGAAGATGTAGTTGTACAAATTACGACGCTGTGCGAAACGTTGAATGAAATTTCAATGGAACGCGTGGTATTCCGAGATTAATTATGAAGATTATGATCGTTGTGTATTCCATCGCGGAACTAGCTGTGCGAGCTGATTCTCTTCGTTTTCTCTCAGCCCATCTTTTCTTTCTCTACCTCTTAATTATTTTCTTTTCAATAGTAATAGACGTTTCCTGTGCGAGCTGATTCTTTTCATTTTCTCTGAGCTCATACTTTTTTTCTGTAGCTCTTAATTATTTTCTTTTCAATAGTAATAGACGTTTCCTGTGCGAGCTGATTCTCTTCATTTTCTCTGAGCCCATACTTTTTTTCTCTACCACTTAATTATTTTCTTTTCAATAGTAATAGACGTTTCCTGTGCGAGCTGATTCTCTTCATTTTCTCTCAGTCCATACTTTTTTTTCTCTGCCTCTTGATTATTTTCTTTGCAATACTAATAGACGTTGCCGCCTTCTTTTTCTTTGTTGTTGTTATGATAGTTATTCATGACTCTCCACATCAGTGTCAATCTCATGTGAACCGGACACTTCTTCAAATTCTCTAATGTTTATACCTCCTTCCTTGCTATGTCGGTTAATCTGATCCTTTCGCCAAATCCAATCTCTTTTGAACTGTTTTAGCGGCGTATGGGTCTCAGTTTCGCTAAATCCCTTATCTTTTCACTAGCGTGAGGTCTCTCATTGGGTGGCATGTATATATGTTGAAGGGCGTATCTGTAACAGAAAGACTTATGCATTTTGTTTTGGTATTGTACAAAGTGTAGGCGACTCCACCCGAGTGCCTTGCCATTGTTGTTGCTTGAGAAAATTATATTCAAGCGTTAAAATTAAAATTATGCTGTATAGTTTACTAGAGATTATATCTTTTATTAAAACGAAAAGGTTGAGAGATCTTAGTGTTGAGAATCAATCCAACATTGAAATTAAAAGGTTGAGAGAATCAATCCAAGATAGAAATTAAAAGGTTGAGAGATCTTAGTTTTCAGAATCCACTTAATTGCTTTTCAGAGATCTTAGTATTCATAGAGGAACCCAAGCAATCTCTTTATTAGGATCGATTCCATGCTTCTTGGTTATTCTTGCTATTCTTTACCTGATACCATGAGAGCTAGGGTGACTCCTTTTGGTCCATTCTTGTTAATTATTTTCTGCTATTTTCTACTTGATATCCTTTATTGTAAGGGAGACTCCATGTGGAGGATCAGCCAAAGGGAGATATTGTTAACAGTGATGTCTTTCCTTGCAAACAGTGTTTTGGAATTTGGTTTTTATTTTACCTTTCAAATTATTATCTTTTTTGACTTTTTGGCATTCTATATTGATTGGTTTGAAATTTTACCTTTACAAACATTAAAAATGAAAAAATATAAATTTGATTTTTATTAAAAAAAGTTTTTTTTAAAACAAATTTTATATAAATATATATATAATTTATTTTTTTATTAAATTTTTATAAAATTATTTATAATTCTTAATAAATATATAATAATATTTATGTATGACAACTTTAAAATTATTTAATGATAACATCAATAGAAACAAAATTATTAGACTGACATATAAGATTTATGGCATCACAGATATTTGAAGATGTCAAAAATAAAATACTATTTAAATGACAAAGCTAAATTAATGCATATAAAAATCAAATAAAAATAAAACATTTAAAATAATATTTTAACTTTGTATTTTATTAAAAAAATCTCTAACATAATATTCAATTTTTTTTATATAATTTAGCAAACAATTAAAAAAATAAAATAACAACTATGTTAAAGCTTTTATTAAAGTAAAAAAAATTAGGTTACATTTTTTATAAAATACTCAATGATATTTTTATTAAGCTACACAATTAACTATTTTTTTTATTATAAAATAATAACATACACAGGGTTTAGAGGCTGATATTTCTTCTTAAACGACACAGTTTACAAATTTTGTTATTAAAAAATAATAACATACACACGGTTTAGAGGCTTAAAGTTCCATTTGAATACATTTGGTGAAAGGAAAAATGAGCCTATGGGAGATTGGATCTGTCCCCAATTTTCTTTCCAGCTCTTTGCTAAATTCTTTTCTCTAAACTAGGATTTCCAATATTCGTATAAATAATTTTAAATCACAGTTTAATTTCGTCACTTTCCTGTCCACTAAAAATATAACTAGCAACACTCAACTTTAAATGCAAAGGATAATTTAAATCTAAATCGTTATTTTACTCCATGTCTCTTTTAATATTGTCTGTCCTTTAAAGTGTATGTAGACTCTAATTTCTCAAGAGACAGCCCTATTTTGATCTCCATTCAAGGAGATCCTTTAGCTTCCGATTTGCGTATAGCTGGCAATTGATTTTTTTTTACAACCACAGAAAAGATCCCAAGCATGGTATCACCATCTTCGCACTTTAGAAATATGGCGGAGACGATTGTATTCCTTTTATTGTTAATATGGTTGACGTGCATGGTATCACCGTCTTTGCAGTTAGCAGTTAAAGATCCCTATGCTTTTCCCTTTAGCCTTTGCATTCCAATAATTAATGCGTAGATCTCAATAGTTAATAGTAAAGATGTTTAGTACTTGAAGAGTTTTGGACTCTAAATATCTTGCATCATGTATAGAGTTTCTCGCTCTGGTTCCGTCTTTTTCATCCCTTCTCAGTTTAACGGTGATATTTGTGCTTTGTTTCTTAGTTTAAGGGTAATACTTCTGCTAATATATTAAAAAGCATAATTAACGTATGGGTAGGCTTTCAAGTCACTTAGGAGTTTTCATTGCAGATAAGTTGTAACACACTTAAAAATCTTAACAAAAAAAATTACATGCATTAATTTTATACTTAGTGAATTTCTATATTTTACTTTTTCTATTTCTAATATCTCTGCATGGTTAGTTATGACACCTCTAATAAAAAATAATGGCCAGTTCCTTTCGGAACATGAACTTGCAGCCATGTCTAGGCAAGTGATGTACTTTGTTTATATTTTTTCTTTATTATTTTATCTTTATACTAGGCTGAAACTTAGCCTAAGGCATGGGAAAGTGTCCATGGTCTTTGTTATGAAGAGAAACTTCCTATGGCTTGGGGGTACCACAACAAACAATATGACGCGAGAAATCAATCATTTCCAATATGAAAGAGAAATAAAAACATCTAACACTTAGGGATATGAATCGTATCTTATTCCAGATAGTTGAAGTAGATCCTTGTTGCGCTTTTCCAACATGCTTGCATTCACAATTCGCTCTCAATAACAACAAAAAAGATAAGCATGATATATATTAACATGTTAGAGCTACTCTAACGTATATAGTCAATCATGTAGAAGAAAATAAATACATCCATGGATAAAATATTCATATTTATTCATATGTATTGGACAGGAAATGGATATTTCTATTCATAAAACAGAGATACAATAATGCCAAACTTTGTTAGCACTTATGTGAACTCGAGAAACAAAGTCCTTCACCTAGGCCTCCACCACTTCAATCATCCATCTCTCAATGGAAAGCTTACAAAGCAAAGCAAGCTTGTGAAGAGCATCATTGTGTGCTCCAAATGGACAAAGGGATCCAGATTCAAGCATAAGCAAAATGGGGAAACAATGGACTATAACTTCCTTACTCTTCAATTTCTCCTCCTTCAATGTATTCAAGAAGCTCAATATATAGCAATCCAAATAGGATCACCTTTTTGTTGTTTAATGCTTCTACAATCTTAACTAATATTGTTTTTGGAACAAAGGTGTTGCATTGGAGCAGCAGCTAATGCCCCCACCACTTATTTTAAAGTATTTCTTTCGGGTGTATTCCTTTTATTGTTAATATGGTTGACGTGCATGGAGACAATTGTTTTCCCACTTGCATTGCGTTACTAGTTAAAGATCCCAATGCTTTTCCCTCTTGTCTTTGCATTCCAAAAATTAATGTGTAGATCTTAATAGTTTATAGCAAAGTTGTTTAGTACTTGAAGATTTTTGGACTCTAAATCACTTGCATCATGTATAGAGTTCCTCGGTGGGTTTCCAACTTTTTCATTGTTTTTCAATTTAAGAGTGATATTTGTACTTAGTTTCTCAGTTTAAGGTTGATATTTGTTCTAATAGATTAAAGAGCATAATTAACATATGGTTGGAAGACATATTGTAGAAGCTGAACTTCAAGTCACTTAGGACTTTTCATTGCGCATAAGTTGTAATAGATCTGAAAATCTTGATAAAAAAAATACATGCATTACTTCTATACTTCTTAGATTTCTATATTTTACTTCTCCTATTTCTAATAACTTTGTATTGTTAGTTACCACACCTCTAAGGAATATTTGAACTCATTAAGGAACAATCAACAATATGGAAGTATGGAGGAGACCAAGGAGTCACTAAGTTATGTGGGTGGTGAAGAAGAAAAAGTATTACATCAAGAGGATCAAAATTCACTCCCAAGCCACTTTGAAAAATATGAAGAAACATCACATGAGAATAAAGAAGAGTACCTTGAAACTATTGAATATCATTCCAATACACATTATACTATGGACATCGACCAAAGGGAATCTATTAATGGATTCTTGAACTCTAAAGGAGCACCTATGGATGGGTTCTCACAAATCTATGTTGGTGATATAGAGATCAGATTTGAAAATGTTCTTGCAAGACAAATTTCTCATAAGCATAAATATGAATACCTTGTGGCAGGTAATCAAGAACGAAGGTCAAATTCCCCATCACCACTTCAACATCAAGAAGTTGATCAAATCAAGAAGAAATAAGAAGTGGAGGTTCACTCCCATGAACCATCCTTCATTGAAGGGTCTTTGAAGATGAGTGAAAGGAATATCCATGAGGAACTTAACATACTCCATGACACTAAATAATTGCTATAAAATTCTTGTTGGAAAGTTTCTTCATTGGAGGAGCCATCCTTCCTTGAAGATATGAAGAATATTCAAAGAACAATGTGCATGTTGAAGGTAGTTTCATGTATTTAATTTTTTATAGAAAATTTTTTGTTAAACTTAAGTAATTGTTACATGAAGCACACTTGAATAATAACGACGATATTCATAAGCTCAAAACTCAAAATGAGAAGCTTCGTAAGAGGTTGCACGGTAGTTGTTCTTCCTCCTATGTTTCATATTGTCGTATGGTATATTTCTTAGAGAATCCTCATGACATGAGGGATCATGAGATACATCGAAAATTGTAGGTTCTTGATGTGTTTGAATATCATCTTAATGAGACCCAATCACATGTTTTAATGAAAGAGGAACTTGGGTTTCTTCTTGAAAATGGTTATACAATTTTTGTAGAGGTGCATGATTCCACTACCTTAGAACCAACCTATGAGAAATGTTTTTTCATTTTTGAGGGAGGTGCATGTTCCTACCCCTATGGAATTTTCACATGACGATTTTTTTTCACTTTCTAATCCTTTGGGTGATTTGGCTCTTTCTCATACACCCTACACTTCCACATTTTGCATCTTTCATCCTAACGAAATATGGGTGAAAGGTTTAATTTTTATGGTTCTAGATGAGGAGTATGGGATTCCTATATCTCCTTTTGATGATAGAATCACTAGAGTTCCATCTTAATTGAATTTTCGAAATCATCATTCATTACATTCGGATGATACAAATCTTCATGCATGCACCTATGATGTTCACTTGAGTCACTTGAAGACTCGTGATATTTTTTGCTCCTTCCATAGTCCATTTGATGTTGGAGGAACTTCATCCCACACTTGGGTGAAGAGATATATGATTTAAGAACATTATTATTGGAATTGAAATTCTTTGTTATTTCATGATGATATATATATATATATATCTATTCGTGGATGTATTGATGAGACTTCTTTGAGTCACTTGAAGACCTCATGTTTTCTTTGCTCTTTATTTGGTTTGGATTTTGGTGGAGCTTCTCAATTCACTTCTTCGAAGAAAGAATACATGGTTGATTATCTTGATGCATCCAATATTCTTAGGGAGCATAATTATACTACATGGGATCCTCACCGTTTTCAATCGGTCATATTTGATAAAATGCCCGATTCTTGTGTGTATGGGCCACATAATGATCTACATAGTCAAATGTACAAGCACTTTCATGATTCTTTGATGAGGTACATTATTTATGTACATTTGTATGATGTTGTTATGTTATTTTGTGATTCATATTTTGTACTCGTGATGTTTGGAAGGGTACGATACAAGCAATGGTATCCTGGTATTACTTTGTTCCAATTTTGGGGAAAACAAACAGTAGGGGATATTGAGTCACCACATGAGAAGGTAGTTGAAATCAGAGTAGAGAAGAAACAATCATGGTGGTTCCTCTTTGAAACTTTCTTGGAATATTTGAAATTCAATTTTGGAAACTCGGTACCAACTTCAAATAATGATATAGAAGGAAAAAGGGGGTGAAAGTTTAGAAATTTTTTCCAAAATATGGAGGTAAATATTCTTTGTGAAAATGTTTTCTATGGATTTTATTAATCCTTTTGGTGTTATTGGTGATGTCACAAGATATATCAATATTCAAAGGTCCTCATATATGTACGTTTAGAAACACACAATTGTAGTAAATGAGTGCCACTACTTAAATTGTAGCTAAGGTTTGAAGCAAATTTTTGGAAGTAAAGGAGGTTATTAAAAATCAATTTTTTAAATTTCTTGAGGAGAATTAATATCGAGTGGGGAGGACTGATGTGTCCCGAATTAAATAATTTCCAAATAAGACTAATTGCAAATAATGTTCCACCAAGCTACTAGTTCCATATGTTCTGATGGAGACATAATTTTGTAATAAAGGGATATGGGACCCAAAAGAACTTGATTGTAACATATTCACATTTACATGTGTCATATAAATGATAAATTATAAGAAAATAAGGTGGCATGGGTTCATGAATACACTTGGATGACGAGATTCCCCACACGCTTGGCAAGATGTTCATCCAAATTAAACACATGGGTAATGTAACATTATCGGAGAGTGATGGGGCATCAAATATCATATAATGATATAAGGAATTCAAATACTTAAAGGATATTAAATCCCATGGAAGAGTAATATACTAGTAGATAAGGTCTTCCACTTGGAAGGAGATTTCATGCACTCTATGACAACAAATGATGAAATATTCTATAACAACTATGATAAATTCAGACCTGATTCTAGACATATGAGAAATATGGCATGAAATTGATAAAAATATACACCAATAGGTCTAATTTGGATTTAGAGTTGGACATTTGAATTGCGAAAAGAATTGGAGCAAGAAGAGGAATACATGTGTCATGAGAGTTACTAAACCACTAAGACGAGTTGAAGGAATCCAATGGATGGAAATCAGACCTTAGGAGGCCTCATGAATTTAATAAAATTATTTCATGAGGAATTAGAATATATTTTGATCATTTTTTAATTGTCCTTTGACATTTTGGAGATCTTTTTCTTATCCATTGCATGGTGAGTGTTCACTCAAGGGAGTTTGATTCCTTTCCAAGTTGGTTTATGGAGAATCCATTAAAATATCTCATTGTATATTAATTAATATGATTTATTTGTAGGTTGAAGACCCATACAGTTGAATTCTCATCGATCTCCCCATTCTCTCATTCCTTCTTCTCCATTCCCCCACGCTGTCATGTTGATCGCACACTTGTTGGAGTGGTGCTTGCACTTTGCTGAGTATATTTGATGCAAAAAGTCTTGATGTATGATGTATGGATCTAAAATATCATGTCCATATTATATTTATTTCAAAATATTGTAAATAGATGTATGACAGAGTGACATTCCCCATGCTCTTGAATAACTAGTTTTCATGGATTTGGCTTCAATATTGAAGTTGTTTTATATCACAGCTATATGAGGATTTTTCTATGAGTTTTATGATGTTTTGGAAACAATATATTATATAATACTCTTGATTTTAATTCCCATATTATATGCATCTCAAAATACAACAAATTCATGTGTGAAAAGAATGGATTCTCATGCCATTGTATCACTAGTTTTCATGGTTTTTGGCTTCAATCCTAAAGTAGTTCTATACCAGATTTGTATGAGGGATATTATATTATTTTGATGATGTTGTGACAGAAATTTATTATTTTTACTCTTTAATTTGATATCCCTATTCTCCGTGGGTCGAAATCCAAGAAATCCATATGTGAAACTCTTGCAATTCCATGCTACTAATTCACTAGTTTTCATGTATTTGAGTCCCATACTGAATGACTGGAATACAAGAATTGTATAAAGGGTTTTATCTAGTATTTAATACCTTTGGGGAATAATTTTTTATTTTGTATATGGTCTTGATGTGTAAAATCCTGATCTTAACCTTTAACTCTACCTTTTATATGTCAAAATAGAGCTAGTTATGCAATTTCCACTTAAGAAATTTCATAGAAAGTTATCAAACGAATGTGGAAATCTATAACCAATTTGGGGAACTGATAGAAATGTCTAATGATAGTACATGAGGTCTTATATCACTATAATTAATCTGATTACAAATTTTACAGGGTTTTACATAAGTTTGGAAGCCAATTTGGCTCTCACGCTTAGAGGGAATTTGACCTCAATTTTCCTAGTCAAATTTCCCCTTTTATTCTTAGCCCCAAATCAAGCTGCAGAAGAATAATTTAAGATAAAAATGTGTACATAAAACACCTTGAAATGTTATATAACTCACCATACCATTTCCGTTCAAATTCAAGACCATTTGACAAATGTTGGAACCTTCTAGAGTCATGACTAGTTAAGCTCAAATTCTGCCCAATTTATACTTTTCTCCAAAAATCCAAAAAAAGACATTAAAAAACCTATCATAGGGTAAATAAATATTATTTTTGAGATGGTCTTAAAATATATGTTCAAAAAATTGTGACAGAATGTTTGATTTTACAACAAAATAAAGTGGAAACAATTAAGACCCCCAATATCCTACAACCACTTTCTATTCCAAGAAAAGGGTGGACAAAGGTCTCGATGGATTTTATCATAGGTTTACCAAATTTTGAAAGAAAGAGTGTCATCATGGTCGTTGTTGATAGAATTAGTAAATATGCACATTTTAGTGCACTATTTCACCCGTTCAAATCAAGCACGATTACCAATTCTATTTTGGACACAGTCTAAAAACTACATGGTACTCCAAATATTATAGCAAGTGACAAGGATCCCATTTTCACTAGAACTTTTTCGACCAAATTATTTTATTGCATGGATACTGAACTAGATCATAGATCATATTATAATACTCAATATTATGTTTAAACAAAGATTGTAAACAAATGTTTGAAAGGACATTTTTATGTTTTGAATATTATAAGCAAACAAAATGGGTCAAGTGGTTACCATTGGGAGAATGCTGGTATCAAAATTTCTTCCATACACCAACAAAAATGACCCCATTTATGACACTTTATGGTTATCATCCACCATCCATCACATATTCACTAACAGTCTTGTGTAAGGTTCAAGTAGTGGAATACTGCATGAGTGATCAACAACAAGTTGTTCAACTCTTAAAGGACAAACTAAATATAGCACAAAACCAACTGAAAAGATAAGCATATCAACACCGTAGTGAATGAAGCATTAATGTGGGAGATTGGGTATTTTTAAGAATACAACAATACAAACATATGTCCCTGAAGAACACCAAGAATGAAAATAAATTATCAACAAAATTCTAAGGTCCCTACAAGGTGTTACAAAATATTTGTAGTATTGCCTACAAATTGCAACTACCTTCCTCTTCATGAGTCCACCTAGCTTGCCATGTTTTCTATTTAAAAAGGGTAATCGGTGACAAGCTACTATTTCAAATGATATTACAAGAACTTTTTGAGGAAGTAAAAATCATCTTGGATCCTCAAGAAATCATTGCAATAAGAATTAGGTAGTTTCAAAATCGATCAATTCTAGAGTATGTCATTAAATGGAAGAACTTACTAGCAGCATATTCAACATGGGAAGATGATTTCCTTATACAAAAACATCCAGAACTAAGTCAGTGTTAAGGAATTCTTTTTGAAAGGGAGGGACATGTTAATCCATTAATGATGGAAGATTACCCCATTTAATGTTGCACATTACCCCCTATATTGTGGTGGATTACATATTATTTATGTCGACTTGTATATATTAGTGGCTTTATTAATTGTTATTGTACATTTTTTCCCCTCTATATAGGAAGGAGATATTCTCATTTTAGTCATCATTTTATCGTATCTTATATTATGTACTTGGTACATTGTGTAAGGAGGTTCCTCCCTTGAAGAGGATTGATATTTATATATTTTATTCATTGTTAAGGTGTGGATTACTCTCTTATTTTCTATTTCTAGTCTTTTTATGTTATTTCCAGCAATTGGTTGCATAAAATTTTGGTTACAAGGTCCATCAGTTTGTATGCCTTAGCATCATCCCAATAGTGTGCATTCACTACTATGGGCTTGTAAATATTTCCTCTTGTGAGTGGGAATTTTGGGACCATTCCTTAAAGCCAAAAAAATATAAGATGTGAAACATTGGTCTTATGTTCCATCAATGCTTCAAAAGGAGTATCCCCAATTATTGAGAATCATTCACTACTCTACATCTCTCTATAGGACCAAGCATCCCCGTGTTAACAATTATAACTAGATTCAAGGGAATTGTATAAATCTACAAATTAAACAAATCATATATGGAAATGTTTCATTCCAAAGACCGGTAGTAAGCTCATCTACGACGGTTTTCCATCATTTAAGAATACAGTAAGAAAATATTAATTAAATGCAAACCAAATTATAGAAGTACATACTAATTGTTAAATTATGATTTCCACATTTAGACTACTCCATAGAAGTAACAAGACCCAATGGGTGGCATAAACAATAACAAGTTTAAATATTATGTCCATAAGCCCATGTTAAATGGATTCCATCATTACACAAACAAGTAAAACACAGAATTAATTCAATAGCTAACAAGTGATATCGAAATGATATTAAACCCTCTTATGTGTCAATAACAATAATAATAATAGTACCATTATTATTATTATTTCTTCATACTCACATTATAAACATAAAATAAGAATTCAACCATAAAATGATATTACCAAATCATAGGCATGGTCGTAAGGTCATCAAAGGATGCCAACCTATAAATAAAGAAAAAGCATAGAGTATTTTCACAACAAAGACCCTAAGGTTCGTTTTTATTTATTTTACAGTAAACACATTGTACAGGGTGTGGTTGTAAGTCCATCTATGATAGATTCCCCCTTGGTTTTTAAACTACCATTAAATTTCAATATTAGAATGAATGATGTGGAAGTAATACCATCTGCGATGGCACCCACAGTATCGCGCAACCCCCAAATATTTAATCCCAATGCATTTAAACCCTATATGAAGAAAAGAGGTTGTAAAATCCTTCTATAAACAAACTATAAACCCCTTGGGGGTTGAACGCAAACAAACAACACTTATCTTGTGTAGATAAAAATTTCCTCTCCTCTAAGCTCCTTAAGTTCAGGACTAAGTACCTGTAACAAACCATTTTATATATAAGCCACAGTGGTGGCATTAATTGAATAAAATTGTATGAAAAGAAAATAGATATAGTGCTTTTTTTCACCTAAGGAATTCTAAGATGCAAGCCTTAGATGAGGTGACCCTATCTCCTTCCTCGTCAACATTCCAACCTACAACAAAGAGTTTTGTTGCAATTAAAACATGTAATCAAACCTTGTAAAACATGTTGAACATAAATATTAACATATTTACTCTTATATGATGTGAGTTGTAGAGAGGCCATAGGTTAGCTCCTCCGAGAAGAACCTTATCTCTCCTATGCCTACAGAAACCAATAATGTAGATTGAATTACAGATAATCCTTTTAAAAAGGGAAGAAACTTCAAATAAAAACTTGCAGAAGCAAAACCATTTCTTTTATCTAGTGAAGGAAACGATGAAATGGAGCAGATAGTTTGAGTGAATAAATGAGTTGTAGCAAGCCATGGATGCCATGAGAAAGAACCCAAAAACCTTGGAAAGAAACCAGGTACCCAACATCAATCACTAGTAGAGGTTAAACCAAGAAACCAATGCTTTCTCCATTAACATAGAAGAGCTAGTCTATGTCCCTCTTACATACCAAACAACAATAATGCATGGTTTGGACATCGAAGGAAAAATTAAAATTCCATAAAAACAACTAACAACATATCCTTACAAATGTACATAAATTATGTAATCATAAGGCCAACGTGGAGGCCTGGCTACACTGTCAACTCGCATCCAGGAAATGGTTATAGGGATATCTAGCCCAAAGCACAATGCTTTTAAACCTCGTACATACCAATAATAACATATCAAATCATTGCTACAAACCTTTTCAACTATGCTGAGAACCATATGTATAAAATACAAACCATTCCACTATAACCAAATATTCTATTATAATATTTACACCATTGTATTGTAAAACAACGAAGAGGTTATATTATACACTATGGTCTAGACCATATCCAATCACATTTGAAAACCTCACAGCTTCACGCTTGAGCACTAAGTATTTTACATTGTATACCATTGGCTTAGGCTGTGGTAAGGCCCATGGACTCTTAACCTTTGATTTAAAACCTTATGAAATCAAAGGGTGGGATCAAGACTATGGTTTAGTCTCCAAACCCTTGGGGATATTAAATCCCTAGTACACTTATTAAAACAAAAGAAAGGAAACTTTCACTAGTAAAAAAAGAGGAATTAGTGACTACGTGACTAAAAAATCTAGTCACCACCATTTTTTCAAATGATTCACTACTAAATATGAGCAATTTTGAGTGACCAAACTATAAACGACTAAATTTAACGATTAATTTAGTCATGGGTTAATAAATATGACTAGATAATAAGTGAAAAGTTAAGAATGATGAATGGAAATCATCAATTTCGTCATGGAATAAAAAATTACTAGCTACAAGAATATGAATGAGTCATTTATGTTAGTCATTTTTAATTGTGCAAGTTATATTTCATGTGTTGTCATGTCATAGTTAAGTTGAATTGGTAGGTTAAAGGTTTGTGTATGTGCATATTCATGTCTCTGTTTTGGTATTCTTGATTTTATCTCATCTCATCGATCGTGCTCATATTTTCTTTTCCAAATTATGAGTCTGCTTGACCCTCACTCTAATCAGTTAAATTTTTGGCAAGTTAAAGTGTTTGGATCTTGACAGTGAAATCTATAAAATTTGTATCCACCAATAAAAAATCATTGATACCTTCCCATTCGTTTCATCAACACGCCTATTCTAAAAAAATTAGAAATTCTCCCCTTCATGCCCCTGGTTATGAAAAGGCCAATATCTTTTATTTTAAGAAAAAAAATCCTCCCTCCCATTTTACTGATCTCTTGCCATTTTAAAATTTAAAATAATAATAATAATAGTAATTTTTATCTAATTCAATATGTTTTTAATATATAATAATTAATATAACATGCTTTTCATATGAAAATATATTATAATTAAACATTGTATAAGATATTAATATTAAAAAATTAAATTTCCATTCACCTACTCTGATAGACTCTATAAATTAAAAATGTATGAAAAAAATTTGGGTAAAAAAAAAAATTAAGAATAGAGAGAAAATAATTTGGGAATTAAAATCCCTACAAAGATTGGAATCACTATAGGGTGGGATTCTAATAAATAAAAGTTGAAAAGCACAACTGCCATTTTAAATTCCATGGTTGCAATAGCCTAATCTTCAACGTTTGGAGATAAAGGTAAGACGATTACGCTCTTTAATGGTTAAAATTGATTGCATTTACTAGTTATAATGAATTCTTAAAGACCATCGAGGGGATAATGTATCTGTAGCTTAAAATTGACGCAATTCAGGTATGTATATTGATGACCTCTGACTCAATTACCTCAAAAACCTATTAGAATTTTAGATTTTAACCCATTTGGCTGAAAGTCCTGCTACAATTTGTGTTGGTTCAAATCTCGGTCTGAATTTTTACTACAATCCATGTTTGAATTATTCTCCCAAGATGGGATTTAAATATTTAGCCTATCTAAAAATGTTATTTGAAATATTGGATCAAATCCCTTTTTGAATTCTAGTTTGGATCAAAACCCCTCCTCAATTTCATGTTTGCTCAAAACCTGTTTGAATTTATGTTTGGCTCAAAAACCTATTTGCAAATTGGTTGAAAACTTTGACATTCTATGGGCTTAAAATTTTCTATATGCATTTCTCCATCTTTTTAGAACTCCATTTTCTTTTGTGATTTTATTCATTAAATTTCTTGGATACTAGGAATTGAAGAGAACCAATAGTCTTAACATTTTGTTCATGTTTTCAATGTTTTAGGTTGAAACAAAATTACATACATCTGTGTTATGATTTGTAGGGAGTAAATTCATTTGTGAAGGATTCAAGGAAAGGTGTCTTTTGTGAACTTCTTAAGCTTTAATAAATGGTAGATTCCATAATCACTAGAAAATCAATAGACGGGAGAGTATAGATGGATGGAGGAGCTCTAGAGGATGATAATCATGGCGATGAAACAACTCCCTCTGCATAAGACAATGGTGAGGCGTTCTTGGAAGGGGTTTTTAACAAAGAAAAAAATAGAGATGAAGAGTTGTTGGATGGAGTAAAACTAGCCTATGTGAATTTTTTAGAGGTGCAATAAGAGGTATATGTGCTTTCCAAGTTCCTCTTATAGACATATACTACTAATAGTTTCATTATTTTTTAAAGTGATGCGGTAATATAAGAGAGAGATCTAGAAATCATAGGACTAGGAAGGACCTGGTCGGGGTGTCTCCACCCTATAAACACATTTCCTGAGCCATATTTACTACATACATACCTCATCCTCACATTCTTACCTATTCTTCTTCCACTAATACTGATAATGATTGATCATTAATTAATCCTTACACACTACCCATAACATATATTGCTTGCTTCTCTTCCCCTTATATAATACAGATGTTAGGTCTCATTCTATCCATAGTGATTGAGATTTATGCATATATGAATTATCATCAACAACATACAAACTCTTTGTATATCCCAGTCATGATGATGGAGATGCCAGGATTGGAAATGCATTATTTCCATGCTTTTAGGCTATCAATTATGTTGTTTAATGTGAAATTCCTGTTGGAATGGTTGGATATTTATTGGTTCCTCATGTAAGGGTACTAGGGTTCAATTGAGGCATAAGTGCATGAGGTATACTTGACATATGCATCATTTTTTATTTTATTTTCTAATATTACATGTAGTTTTTTCTATTTCTACAGGTAGAAAAACTAAATCATGAGTGTTGAACATTGAGAGTGTGGCTAACATGGTTCATAAAAACATCTCATGGTCTAATGAGTACTTATGGGAACCTGATTCATTTAAGCTATGAAAATCTTGGAGAAATCTCCTTAGACAACCTTCTTATTTTGCATAATTGCAGTGGACTCATGGTTAAATATGGTAAGGACTTACACAATCTTCCTTTCAGATTAAACTTGTTGTTGATTTTAGCATCTCTAAACATGATTATTTGCTTCCTTTGGCTAGTATCTTCTATCTTTTTTCCACACCGAACATTTGAATTGTTGTTAGTATATGTTATGCATAGTAAGAGAACAAAATTGGAATAGTCTTGCAAAAATATAGTGTTATGTAAAAATAACATTGAGACTGTAGCTGGCCTGGTTCATAAAAAATTATCATGCTCTTACGAGTTCTTGAGAGAACTTAAGGTTATTAAACGATTGGAGAAATATGCTTTGAATTTCCTTTTACATATCTTATGTTACACAACAACGGTGGTCTCATGGTTATATAGGGAAAGGACTTGCACAAGTTTCCTTTCATATTACACTTGATCTTGATTTAAGCATCTTTAAAATTGATTATTTACTGCCTTTGCCGAGTACCTGCTATGATTTTTCCCTGCCTGTCTTTTGAATATTTATTAGCATAATTCTTAGTAAGAAAACAAAGTTGGCATTATTATTACAAAAATAGAGGGTTATGTAAAAATTAAAGACATTAGAGGAATTTTGGGGTCTAAAATGGGCCTCCTAAGGAAAATAATAAAATAATAGTTAAAATTATAAAATAATAGTTAAAATAATAAAATAATATTGATTAATTTTGGAGGAAGAAAGAAAAAAACTACTTTTTGTGTTCGTATTTTCGACATATCTCCCTGTTTTTTTACTCAAATTTCAATTGGGAGAGCTCGTTGGATGTAGAATTTGATTCCGCATCCAACGAGTACCCACATTGCATACTTTTGATGGACCCTGCCACCCCAAAAACAAGAAATACCTGAAAAAATGTGATGATGACATCATCATCACGGTTTTTAGGTATTTCTTGTTTTTGGGGTAGCGGGGTCCGTCAAAAGTATGCAGTGTGGGTACTCGTTGGATGCGAAATCAAATTCTGCATCCAACGAGCTCTCCTGATCGAAATTTGAGTAAAAACACAATGAGATATGTCGAAAAGACGAATAAAAAAGTAGTTTTTTTTAATGACAAATATGTCAATTCAACCATTATGGTTGACTTATTTTATTGAAATTCTATTGGTTCTTGAATTCCAACTCACAAAAACTTATTTTGGCACATTTTCTTATAAGGCCCATTTTAGACCCCAAATTTCCTCTAATGTATATATACACCCATGCTTATCATTGGTTACTTAATATGGTCAAGGTTAATTAGTGTTCTAAGATTATTCATACCTTTACAAAGTTGAATTTGAAATTTGAACACTAAAGGTTGTTGTTGTGCATGTCTTAGGTCATAGAAAAGTGAAAATATTGAGGTCAATACACTTGTTACATTCTTAGGTGTTCTTGTTACTTGTTTCTTTATCCTTCTTTTATTCCTAGCTAGTCTCACATGACATCATTTCTCTCAGAGTTGACTCTACCTATTTTAGCTACTCATAGATGGCCAACCATGCAATAGGCCTTCAAAAAAGTACAAGCAATGACAATGAGCCATTGGAAAAAACAATTAAAATATAAATGTTTATTAAAAAATATAGCTTCAGGTCCCATCCATTCCAAGTGGTCACTTTGGACTCTCGTCTAGATTACAAAATATCCCTTTAGCTTCATAGCTTAACACATCAAGAAAGTGTGTGGCATGTGGAAAATTTGATGAACATATTAATGAGGCAATCAAAGTGTGCTAAACCACAAACAATTGAATGAGGCATGAACCTATAATGGCCGTCATGTTCATTTATTCTTTAGATGCACATGAATTTTGTTAAACAAATATAGTTAAGGAAAGAAACAAGTGCAAATTGACTGTTAAATGTATGGGATGACTCTAGTATTTAGCCTTGTAGTAATGGTGTTTTTCATAAATCACAAGTTGAACAGTAGTAGTCTAAGTTTCCCATGAGTCTCTTTCTCCATATCATATATTCTTATTGCACCAGGTATATATTTCTTCTACATAAGTTTCCTATTGGTGTTTCAAATTTTTCCCTACGATGAGAGGTAATTTGTAACACAATGGAAAATTATTTTTCCCTACCCTCAAGAACTAAGAGGGATTGATATTATTGGTATCTTGCCATTCTTGAGGGGAGAATTTATGAATGGGATTAAAAACCACCACCTAGACATCCTTGTTATTTTTGAACAATCATAGTGGACTCGTGGTTAAATATGATAACGATTTATGCAAGGTTCCTTTCAAAATAAACTTGTTCTTGATTTTTAGCATTTCTAAACAGGCTTATTTGCTTCATTTTCCTAGTATACTCTATGCTTTTTCCACACCAATCATTTGAATTGTTGTTAGTTTATTTTATGCATAGTAAGAAAACAGAATTTGCATAGTCTTTTAGAAATATAAGGTTATGTAAAAATAACTTTGAGAGTGTATCATGCATGGTTCATAAAAAAATATCATGGTCTTACGAGTTAGTGAGGGAACCTAAGGTTAAGAAACTCTTGTAGCAATCTCCCTAGAATTCCTTGTTATATAAGTTATCTTACACAATAGTAGTGGACTAATGGTTATATAGGGAAAGGGATTACACAAGTTTCCTTTCATATTACACTTGTTCTTGATTTAAGCATCTTTAAACTTGATTATTTGTTTCCTTTTCCCAATATCTGCTATCATTTTTCCCCACAGATCTTTTGAATCTTTATTAGGATATTGCTTAGTAAGAAATCAGAGTTGACATAGTCTTGGAGAAATAGAGTGTTATGTAAAAATTATAGGTATATGTACACACATGCTTATCATTGGTTACTCAATATGGCCATTGTTAAGTAGTGTTCTTAGATTATTCATACCTATACAAATTTGACTTTGAATTTTGAACACTAAAGGTTGTTGTTGTGCATGTTTTGGGTCATAGGAAAGTGACAATACTGAGGTTAATACGCTTGTTGCATTGTTAGGAGTTATTGTTACATGTTTCTTTATCCTTGTTTTATTCCTAGCTAGTCTCCCATGACATCATTTCTCTCAAAGTTGACCCTACTTATTTCATCTATTCATAGACGCTCGACCATGTAATAGGAATTCAAAACAGTGCAAGCAATGACAATGAGACATTGAAAACAAGATTAAAATATAAAATGTTGATTACAACATATAGGTTCAGATCCCATCGATTCCAAGTGGTAACTTTGGTGTCTCATCTAGAATATCAAATCTCCGTTTATCTTCATATCTTGAACACATCGAGAAAATGCATGGGATGTGAAAAAATGGATCAACATAATAACGAACCCATCGAAACGTGCTATACCACAAACAATTGTATGAGAATTGAACCTATAATGGCTGTCATTTTCATCTATCCTTTACCTGCACATGAATTTTGTTAAACACGGCTAGTCAAGGAAAGAAACAAGGTCAAATTGATTGTTAAATGCAGGGGATGACTCTCGTATTTATATTAAAATATCTCTATAGAAAAGAATTATTCGGCCTTGTAGTAATGATTTTTTTCATAAATCACAAGTTCAAAAACAATGGTATAAGTTTCCCAAGAGCCTCTTTCTCCTTCTCATATATTATTCTTGAACCAATTATATATTTCTACTACATAAGTATCCTATTGGAGTTTCAAAATTTTCCCTTCCATGAGAGGTATTTTGTAACACAATGGAAATTTATTTTTCCCCACCCTCAAGCACTAAGCAAGGGTGAGACTCTTGGAATCTTTCCAGTCTTGAGGGGAGAATTTATGAATAGGTTTAAAAGTCACCCCCTAATTTCCTGTAGGAATATAAACATACCTCTGATATTTGAACCTAGATGGGTAGAGAAAAAGTCATTTTGCTTTTCTATTGCACAACATGGTTATGTGATCATGTTTGAAAACTTGTTTGAAAACTATCCTGAAGTATTTAAAGCAAGTGAGAGTGAGGTTATTGGTGTCTTTCCAACTTGTCTTCATTAGGGATTCCCTTATAGTGGAAACCCTTCCTTTTACTCCTTTCAAACCCTACATACCAGAGAGTCACATTGGTCAGTACACATCGGTGTATATAAATCACAAATAGAAGAGGAATGTTGTGCGTTTTTGTCATCAGTCACATCGTCTGCATACAAAATATATGCACATTAATTTAAATGGTAGATGTGTTAGAATAATCCGTCAGGATTATTGTAAATAAATAATAAATAGGAATATGAATAGATAGGAAGGCGAAAAGGCTGGTAATCAACCGCCTCATTGTAATCTATAAATTAATGTTTTAGCCATGAATAGAAATTGAATCGAGAGTTATACCTAACAAGTGGTATCAGAGCAGGGCTGTCTGCCATAACTCCTCGCTGTCATTCTACTTGCCAGTCCAGTCCATTGCCAGACTGCTCCATCAGTCTGCTAGTGGCATGAGAAATCCAGTCTCTGCGTGCATGCATTATTGGTATAGCATAATACCTAACCCTAACCCTAATTATTTCATGCTGAAGCCTTGAATTGCGTCCTCTTAAACTGCAAACCTCCGTTCTGCGCTCTGTTAATTTGTTTCAAACTGCTTGAATATCGCCAGTCTGCCTCCAAAACGTTTTTTGTTTAGTGCTGCAATATTTAGGGAACTACAAAAACCCTAATTTTCTGTGACTATAAAGACTATCAGTGGCGATACCTCTCCTCCTCTTTTATTGCTAGCAAAAGCTTTTGAACTGTCATTACGCCTCCCGCAGTTTCCAGCCTGAGACTTAAAGGCGTGACATCTAGCAACAGCAATTCCTACACCTTCTCGTTGCTTTCTCCACTCAGAATGGTAGCCTGATCAGCTGCGCCATAAGCAATGGCTTCATCCTGCTATTATAATTCTAGTTGCTGCCTGCGTGGAGACTGCAGCCTTGCTTGAAGGCTGCGACCTGTGATTGTTTTGAAACTGTGCGCTGGAGAAAGAATATAGTGAAGCGACTTCCTACAAGTGTTTGGAGATATATTGTATGTGTTGAGTATATGCTGAAGATCTATGCTGCGTATTGAGGAACTGCGTAGTGTTTACATTAATATTCTCTATATTTCACAGCGTGCGTTGAAGGCTGCGTTAGAGACTGCGTGAGTGGAGACACCTGTGTTGAACGCTGTAATAGCGTGGAGACTGGTGTGTTTGACAGTATATATACTGCGTTGGAAAATATTGGTGTATACACGCTGGTGTATACATGCTGCTGCCAGTGAAGACTGATTATATATTTTTTTGCGTGAGTTTTGGAGCTGAATACCGACTGCTGTGAGGATTGCTGCATTGTTGTGAATGTTGAAGATTGTTGGTATGTTGAGCTGAATACCGATGGCTACTTGTAGACTGCTGCGTGAGTTTGAATCTATATTAAAGTTAATGCGTTGAACAGCTGCGTGGAGGTAGAATGATTTTCTTGCAATGTTTTGTATGTATTATTCTGTATAGCTCGTGGAAGTAGAAGGTTTTTATTCTGCATAGCTCGTAGAGGTAGAACGAACTCGTGGAGAAATTGCCTATTGTCTACCAAGATTTAGTGTTGAGGATAAAGCTGAATATCGATTGCTGTGGATTTGTAGAAGAATTTGAAACGACATAGATTCTGGTGAAAATTGAAGTCGAGCTGAGTATTATTGCCTCAGGCTCGTTGAAAACCAATGACTGATAGTTGATAGTTGTGGATACTACTGTGTGACTCCTACATAGCACAGTGCAATGTATATTGCTAGACTGCTGCGACTGGAAGACTGCTCTAATACCTATCAGAGGTATTGCTGCGAGCTATGAGCGTGGAGCTGCTCATATCCACCTGAATATTGTAATCTAGATGGTGCTCTCCCTCAAGACTACTTGTGAAATGCATGGAGGCCAAACCTAATATTGCTGCAAACATCCAATTGAAGACTGCATTGTATGCTGAAGACTAAGTTGTATGTTGCTGAAGACTGCGTTGTATGCTAAAGACTGCGTTGAAGACTGGTGAAGACTGTGTTTTATGCTGAAGAATATCATCTATTTCTAGTGACTGATATATATTTTGATATATTTTGTATTGACTGTATTGTAAAAAGTGCAGAGACTCAGACCTGCATTGTGTAGAATAGTGCACGGAATTTATATATTGAAATTAAATATAGAGCAGCTGCAAGATTGGTTTGATAGGACTGTAGAATTATTTGCAGAATCATATTGTAATCTGTAAAGGAGCAGGAATCTAAACCTGCATCCCATATATTTTTCTAAGCATTTTGTAATTTATAATTTTCAGATTAGAGATGCACTCTTTGGCATCTAATATTGGTGCTGCCTTTGCCGGCAAAGACCAATCCAAAGACGCTTCCAAGGGAGATTGCAGCAAGAGAGGACGAGGAAGAAGAAATTTCAGAGGCAGAGGGGGCGGAAGCAAAAGATCAGCTTTGTGGTGCAAGCGTTGCGGAAAGACTGGGCACACATCAGATCATTGTTGGGCTTCATGGGACTCAATCAAAGACAAGCATAACCAGAAGACAGATGACCAAGTTGCTAGTAAATTTTTTGATTCTTGTATTGTTGCACATTGTAATCTTGGATTTAATGAAATGACTTCTCTTTCATCTTATAAATATTTTTGGTTGCTTGATACTGGTGCAACATCACACATGACATTTAGAAAAGACTGTTTTGAAGAACTGAATGAATCAATAGATGACATAGTGTACTTTGCAGATAAGTCAAGTATTAAACCAAAGGGAATGGGCACCATTCGACTGAAGATGCCTGGATTCCTGGATTTCTTGTTGAAGAACGTTCTCTATCTTCAAGAGTTGCAGAGGAGCCTGCTTTCCTTGGTGGAGATTCGATAGCAAGTCCATTCCATCCACATGTTTGATGGAATCGTTGAAATAAGAAAGTCCTCTGACAACCAAGTCATCATGACTGGATATGAAGATGGAAAGCTGCTGAAGCTCAAGGGTTCATCCACAAGATTTCAGAACTATGCCTACCTCTCTCAGCATGGAGAAGGTAATATGTCATCTAGTTCATTGTGGCATGCAAGATTTGGTCATCTAAATTATAACAGTCTTCGTTTGTTGAGAAAGAATGGTGTATTTGGCTTGCCCACCATTCCTAAGGAGAAGAATAAATGTGATGCATGCATTTTAGGGAAACATAGTAAGCTGCCATTCCATGAATCTAATTTTAGAGCAAGTAGGAAATTAGCATTAGTACATTCTGATTTGTGTGGCCCAATGCCAACTCCTTCAGCAAATGGGAACAAGTATTTTATGACATTTGTTGATGACTACTCAATAATGTGCTGGACATACTGTTTAAAAACAAAATCAGAAGCATTTCAAACATTCAAAGACTTTCATGCATTGATTGAAAAACAAGCACAATAAAAAATTGGTACACTTCGTACTGATAATGGAAAAGAATACACTTCAAATGCTTTTGAAGCTTATCTTTATCAACATGGAATTGCACATCAGACTACCATTCCCTACAATCCTCAACAAAACGGTGTAGCAGAGAGAATGAATAGAACCATAATGAATATGGTTCGCTC
>LPNX010182960.1:158711-169036 GCA_001517045.1 Pseudotsuga menziesii
GGACACTAGTCAGTTGCAAAGAGGGTTCTAAGATACTTGAAAGGGACTCAAGACGTTGGACTCAAGTACTCTAAAGTGGATGACTTCAAACTTATTGGGTACTCAGACTCAGATTTTGATGGCGATAAGGAGACAGGAGTATCAACTTCTGGATACACTATGAGTCTTGGATCAGCAGCTGTTTCATGGAGATCACGCAAGCAGTCAGTTCCAGCAGATTCAACAATCGAAGCAGAATATGTGGCTGCAGCTGAAGCAACGAAAGAAATAGTATGGCTCAGGAAGATACTTGAAGATTTGCAAGAAAAACAAGAGAACTCCACTCCATTGTTGGTCGACAATACTTCTGCAATCAAGTTGGCTAAGAATCCTAGATTCCATGATCGAACCAAACACATCAACACAAAGTATCATTTGATTCGACATCATGTAGAGGCCAAGACAGTCCATCTTCGACATTGTTCCACAAATGATCAAGTTGCAGACATCTTCACCAAAGCGCTTGGACAAGAAAAGTTTGAAAGATTCAGAAACATGCTCGGACTTACGAACACCCCTTCGCATTAAGAGGGGGATTGTTAGAATAATCTGTCAGGATTATTGTAAATAAATAATAAATAGGAATATGAATAGATAGGAAGGAGAAAAGGCTGGTAATCAACTGCCTCATTGTAATCTATAAATTAATGTTTTAGCCATGAATAGAAATTGAATCGGGAGTTATACCTAACAAGATGAAATCATTTGAATAGAATATACATGTGATTGTTGTTGTGCTGACAATCCATGTGATACCACTAATACTTACGCTTCCACAACGATGCTTGTTGTTGATTAAAATATTACAGTGTTACACTAATGATTGTCATTTCATTTAGTGTTGTAGATGACTAATACATGTTTGAACATCATCATTGCACATTTTGTCTTAGTTGAAACTAATGGTTCCATGCTAGAGTCATGATGATGACTATAAAATACTAATATTGTATCTCTAAGGATGATTCTTTAACATGACCATTGACGTAACACATGGGTAGATGGATTGAAATACTAACTGTTGTTTAGAATTTTCACATAAAGAATGATAGTAATTGTGATGTTATGATGTAATATGTATTTGATGTATCTTTTTCTCTCATAACTATCTAGTTCATGCTTGTACTATTGTGTTTGGATGATAATAAATTCTTATACATGAATGATATCTTCTTATATGTTTGTTGGATAAGGATAAATTTATAGATGATATAGTATTCCAGTAATAATTTCACCTTTTGCTCACTTATTTTCACCATTTTATACTCTTCCTTAGGCTTTCCCTTACATAGGCATCCCTCCTTTTTACTCCTTTCAAACCCTATATACAATAATGTCACCTTTGTCTCACCTATTTTCTCCCTTCACCACTCTTCCTTAGATTTCCCTTACAGTGGCGGCCCTCCCTTGCAATCCTTTCAAACCCTACATACAACAGATGGTGCTCCATGTGATACTAATTCTAGTTTTTCTACTATTTCACATCAGAATCTAGATTTAGAGATGCCCATTTCAAAGTTTGTTTGAGTCATTAAAGCATAGTATTGAAGATGCGGATCATTCAAGTCATAAGGATGAAGTGAATCAATTTGATTGTGAAAGAGTTGTTAGTTTTAAGAGAAGCATTGTTTCTTTCAATTGTTTGAATGAATTAAATCTATCATCTACTAATGTGCTTGATAAAATGCTTCTTGAAGAGGTATTGATTAAGAGAAGAAGATATGATGAAAATTCTATAAAATATAAAGGCACGGTAGGAGCTGAAAATGCAGTTTTGGATGCACATTTTTTGTTCCCATAAAGTCCAAATGTCTCTGGTAAACTTCATAATTATCTATGTACTATAGAAGAGACTTCAAAAATTCAGCAAGTAGTGGCAAGAAGTTATGTTTAAGAAATGACAACAACTTTAGTTCATTGTAATCCAATTAAGGGTCTCAAGGAATTTGTTTATACCAATTCCCTTTATTGTGGGATTTTTCCACTCCCCAAGAATACGACAGAACCAATTGATAACTTAAAAGATGTTAGTTCTAGTTTAGAGGGAAGTGAACCTATTTATTAAGTGTAGGAATGCATGCTAGTGGATCATGCACCTTAGATTTATGAAATTCAAGATCCTTTATATGAAGGTGAAATGGTTTTTGCAGAGAATGATGACAAAGGAGAAATTTGACAAAGTAAAATGTTGGGATGTGGAAATTTCAATTTCAATTGAGGAACAAGAACAATATCTGAGTGTAACATATAGAGAAGGTAAATCTGTTCCCTATAAATTGTCTATGATATACTGAATCTGTCAAAACAATGGTATTGGGGAAGTTTTATGTTTCTTGCTGGAATTCTAAACTAGGCCTTAAATATAAGAACATTGATTCATATTTTTTTGAGAAGTAATGGTAGTTAATTGACAGTTTTTGGGTAACCTAATTATCAATACTATTTTATTGTGGATTTTTATATGAATTTTGTGCATCTTTCAAATTTTGAATTTGCAAAAAAATCACATGTAATATCTTTTGGTAGGATCTTTTGTCTGCAAGATGGATTGAATGACTATGAACTATGTGTTTTTTACTATAACAACCACTTTAGTATAATTTTGAAGGCCAATGTCTTATTAATGGCTTTTCATTTTTCCATTTATTTGGTTTTGAAGGGTAGATGTTCATTATTTATTTTTCATAGACATATTTATATAGTGAATTTGAGTGTGTTATGGTTTTAACATTTTCTTAATTTACATTTCAAGGTGGGTCTATACCTCCTAGAAACATATCAAGGTTATACAAATCAGCCTTAATTGGTGTAGGAAAAAAGTAATGGGGTATTTAGTGAGTCTTTACTATTGATGTATTTCTTGATCATAGGATTTCTTGACTTTCTATCATTTTTTATGTTTACTAGTATTATTGTTCTAAGAAATTTAGTTGCATGGTTGCTTGTAGTTGTAATGAGTTTTATTTCTTTCACCTTCATGTGCAAAAAAAATGACTTTCTAATGATAACATTTTAATGGTAACCAATTAGGTTGATTTTCTTACTATATTTTTTAATTTATCTAACATTAACCAATGTTGTTGACTATATTGTATGTGGGTTGTATTACTACTATTATTTATTTTCCTTGGATGCTTCAACTTTAACACATGGACCGTTGGGAGTGTTACATTGAAAGAAATGAAAATTAAGTTATATACGTTACCACATTGTTTTCTCCTCTATGTATGCTAGTTTAACTTGTTCATTAATTTATTACTAGTGTAGTTATTTATTGTCCTTATATGCTTTAACTTTAACACATGGACCTTTGGGATTGTTAAGTTGAAAGAAATGAAAATTATGCTACATATGTTGCATTGAAGTCACTCAAAGTGTCTCATAGTTTGGACCTTCCATTTATGGTGATGATAAAACTTATTGGTATTGTAAATAACAACTATGGATTATATACCTTAAGAGAGAAGATAAAATTTTGACCCTTGGTCTTGTGGGTAAAAGGGTTTTTTCCCCACCTTGATTGTACACCTTGGTGTTGTGAGTAATAGGGTTATTTATGTACCTTGATGTCACGCCTTTGTATTATGGGTGAAAAGGTTTCCTTTCAAATTTTTTAGGACCAATCTTGTTGACCTTTGATCTTTTGTTGAACCTTGTTGTTCCTTATGCTAGTGCCTCCCTCTCCTAGTGTGGTACCTTAACCCTTTTGTCATAATGAATTTCCATTCACATTTTTTAACTTATTCAGGGATGGAATGGAATTACACTACCTTCACTTCACCATTTAAAAAAAACATACCTACCTACATTAATAACTACACCTAGTTTCCCTTTACCACTTATTTCTCTGCAGGGATAGGAACATGATCTCTATGGGTTATTTGGACAAAACCATGACCTATGTGGGTTGTTTAGATAGAGATGTTACCTATGTGAGTTGTTTGGACTAAGTCATGAGCCTTTCTTGGATGCTAATCTAGGTTGTGCCCTTTGCTGAGTCTGCTAGACTAAACCATGACTATTCCTTGGGATTCCTTGACTTGATATGTGGTTTGCTTACTGTTCTCTGGTATTTTTTGTGAGTGTGTTGTTTTCGGGTCCTAGCATGAGTTTTACTAGGGTTTTTTTGGTTGTTATTTACCTTGTTGCAGCATGCCGATCCTTTCTAGACTTTATAGAGGTTTAATGTGATCATTTTCAACATCCTTGAGGCTTCTAGTATGTATGTAAGTGTGGTGCAATAGGATGGATGTAATAGAGTGTGCGTTAAGGATGATTCTACACATTTGAAAGGACCTTCTATTTTCTTGCTGTATGACTGTCCTAAAAGACTATCATTTATTGTAGCAATGGGATTGAAAATTCATCCTCATTTCTAGACTATTTTGATTAATACCTTAAGGTTTGCATTTGTCTCACTCTTCCTTACAACTACCTATGTCTCTCTTTCTCAGGTATGTCCATTTTTTGTTACTAACTTGTCTCCCAAGAGATAATGTGTGATCATAATATATATCATATTATAGAAAGGAATGTATAAACCTTTTTTTTCTTATTTTTTTCCATTTAGAATTTTATTGCATGTTCTTGACTAATTATGTTGTACAACTATGGGACTCTACATCCAATAGATAGGTAGAGTAAATTACTACTTTTATGTTTTTAATTTCTGTTTTTTTGTTTAAACAATGGCATTCCTTGTGGGATTTTGGACAAAGTTGAACAGTTGTGGGAGATTTTCTAGTTCTCGTTTTAGGTAAAAATAATAGTGGGATTGGCATAGTATATATTTAACTTGTATTTTATTTTATTTATATATCAATGTTAATATGATTTCTTTCCTTGATTGCAAGTTAGAGGTTATTTAAATCACCTCTGAATAAAATCATCACATAAGTATTCATACTTCTTGAGGCACTATTGAAATATAAAATCAGATCCTTATATGGTCTCTAGGTTTTCTCCTATAATCAAACCTACTTCTACAGATAGGAAAATGCCTCATCATTCTCACCATATTTATATTTTTTTCTTAGCTTTAGGATGTGAATTGATTTTTGGGAGTTAAAACCATGCCAACTTCTAGTTTTGAATAGGTAATTCATCATGTCAATTGAAACATTTTTTTTGGTATGAAAAAGGATATCATAACTGTTAGGTTTGGATATGGTCATGAGAATATACAACTATATAAATCTCCCTAGGGTGCAAAGAAACCATTTATTGCAATGGGAACTAACAAATTCTCTTCAATATTCATACTGATAAAAAATACTTAATCTCTTGGATATGTGTCATAAGGTATCTCACCACTATGCTTATGACACTCATGCATGTATTGGTGAGGTTGCTCAGCCTACTGTAGCATGCCGATCCTGTTTATAATTTATAGATGTTTTTTGTGCTCCTTTTCATCATCTTCAAGGCTATTACTATGTATAGATGTTTTCCACAGTATGGCGGACATGCTAGAGTCTGGGTTAACGACTACTCTGCACATTTGAAAGGAGCTTATATTTTCTTTATGTATGATTTTTCTAAAAGACTGTCATTTATTGTAGTAATGGGATTGAAAGTTCATCCTCATTTCTAGTCTATTTTGATTATTACCTTAAGTTCTATATTTGTCTCACTCTACCATAAAACTAGCTATCTCTCTCTATCACGCATGTCCATTGTTTTGTTAGTGACTTACCTCCTAAGAGCCAAAGTGTGAGCATAATATATATCTGAGTATATAAGGGAAGGTGTAAACCACATTTTTTTCTTATTTTTTTCCAATTATAATTTTATTGCATGTGCTTGACTAATTATGTTGGACAGGTATGGGACTCTGCATTCAATATAGGTAGAGTAAATTACAACTTTCATGTCTTAAATTTTTTTGTTTGTTTGTTTAAACAGTTCCATTCCATGTGGGAATTTTGGACAAAGTTATACAATTATGGGATATTCGTGAGTTCTCTTTCGATGTATAAATGATAGTTGGATTGGAAAAGTCTAAATTTAACTTTTATTTTAGTTTATTTATGTATCGAGCTTAACATGGTTTCTTTCCTTGATTGTATGTTAGTGGTTTTTTAAGTCACCTATGAATAAAATGATCACATGAGTGTTCATAATTCTTGTTAGCAAGCAAACTTGAAGGTATTGTTGCTAATATTTTATCTCATTTCATTTCCATTTATCTAGTGGATAAGAGTACTTGGAGTTAATGCCCAGTCTTCTTGATGTGAAATGGAATTAGTAGTATATTTCTTTTTACTATTATCTATACATTTTGGGTGATGAGTTGATCCATTTCCTCATCCTTTGCTTATTTATGAACTGAAATTATCCTTTCCATGACATCATCCACCACTATATTCAAGTTAATTATGATTTCTCATTCAAATTCAGATATCTTGCCATGACTCTAGATGACTCGGTAGATAGTTAACAATGGATATATGCTTTTCATTCCTATATTTTTTTTTTATTTTTGCATTTTGCATCATTCAAGCATACAAAATCATTATTATCCAGTTACTATAGATCCACAATGGCTTACCCTGTAATAGTCCTTCAAGTCTTTCAAACACATTTAGTAAGTGCAAAAATGACTTGAGGGACTAGTACAAGGTAAGCCATTATGGATCTATAGTAACTTGATAATTGTGATTTTGTAATGATGCAAAATTTATTTGAATATCATCATTATCAATCAATAACAACTTCTTAAATGCTTCCAACTAAATGGTAGAGAACCTTCCTAATCATAGGAAGGAGGTTGGTCGTTCAATTCCTCTGTTCTCTATCATAAATTTGTGACTAAGAAAATGACTAAATTTGCATATATACGACTATTAGTAGCTCACTTCCAGTATCATATAGCGTGACTAAAATTTATTCATGTTTTTCTTAGTCATTAATATGTTATCATCTAGTAGAGTATTTCATTTTATATTTGGTCATTAATTGTGGAAATCAATGACTAAATTAGTGACTAAATCAATGACTAAATCATTGACTATCAATGACTAAATGAATGAATAATAACTCAACCAATTAATGACTAAGTTAGTCAAGCTATAGGATAGTGGAAATTAGCTAGTATTAGTAGCCGACTAAAAAATAGTCATTTATAGGAGAATTATTGTGATTTTTTTAGTCGTTAATTACTCATTTTGTAGTAGTGTGTAAGACATCACTTTTAGGCATAGATAAAGGAAATGTTTGTACCTTTCCATTACCGCAGGTGCTAAAAACTGGCATAGTAAGAGAAATAATATCAATAACTCATAGGCATTATTAACTTAACAAGGGAGTAAGACTGCTTGTAAAAAAATGTATGATTGAATACATGTACAATTTTTTTTGTGTGAATTTTTTAGGTGTGTGGCATTCATGAAGGTAAATATTGTTCTGTTCAAGTATATTAGATGTGTCTTGAATGGTGTTATTCATACAGTGATTCTCTCAATGGAATCTTCTTTTGTTGTAAGAGCAGTTGGCCTTGTCAAACTTGTTGTGCTTGTCCTTTTTAGAACCACATGTTGATTTTACATAATTTTTCTTCTGCTTAGGATTAAAATTAGTGTTATTATTCTATATTTATTTCTTCTTCCCCTTTTCTTACTTATTGTTAGCCTCTCCATTTAAGCGATCCTAATTCTTCTAGGCTTTAAGAGCTCCCATCTGAATCATCTTATCTTCTTCGTGCATTAGTGATTGGGTGAAGTAATCAAGGGATGGAATTCTCCAATTAGTAGTTTTTAGTCTCCTGTAGTGAAAGGTAGATACAAACATTGAAAATTATAGGCCAATTTTTCTTAGAGTTGAGATCACCAGCTGATTATTCTTTGTATAAAGCCAACATTGCTTGCATTACATGACAACAGACTTGATTTTTTAGAAGAATTGTTGTATTGTTTCAAACTTACTAGGTCGTATTGCTATCAAATCATTATCCAGAATATGTCCCCTTATCTCATCCTTCTTTACAAACAAGGATTCAATATTATCCCATGCCTCTTCTAGAGTTTTTAGTCCATCAATATGGAATGGTACCTCCCTAGAGATGTCAATGAAAATGAACCCAAAATCTTCATCAAGCTTATTCAAATACTTTGGTTTTTCAAGATATTGTTAGGGTTCAACCTCTCTTCCCATGGTGACTGTCTATAGACCATTATTGTGAAAGACAATATACATATCATCCATCCAATAAAGGTAGTTGAATGGTGTTAGGATTATCATAGTGATATATATTGAATTCTCCATCTCATAGCTTCAAGAAAAATAATTCAATTCGAATCAAACCAATTTAAACACTCGCCAACAAAACATGTTAACTTTCTCTAGGTGCATCACAAGGGAGAAGGGAAATAATACCAATATTTATGTGGAACCAAATTTCTTTTGTTGCATCAATGGAAGTTTCTAAGGTTTGAAGTTTTCCTTGACACCTTGTACGATACCATGCTAATTTTAGTGGAGCATAGTATCCTCAGGCATGAATGAATTCAATGGAGGATGAAGGTTGCGGAAGAGAGACTATTCACATTAAATTTATCAATAGATTCATGGAAAAAATTACACACACAAGAGGAAAAAAATTGTAATAATAACAATACATGAATAATAATCGATGTCTCTGTAATGCAATGAATCATACAATAGGTAGAACTCAATTACCTTAGGGAGGATTCAAAATTCAGTAACTCGAATTGACTCTAGTGCTAAATCAGTGTGGGAAAAACACCAGAAGATATCACTAATGCTACTCTAGATCACTAAATTACTCTACAATAAGTTAATTGATGATGGTAGCTGAGTCAATGTTCCCAAGATCCCTTATATCAAGCAAAGTTGCGCTAGCGCGAGTGAGAGTGAACTAACTGAAGGGAATCAGAGTATAACTAAACATAAATGAATACCTACCAGGGTCAATTTTTAATTATCTAACAATATTGAGATTGGGGGGGGGGGGTGAATAAGTATTGTATTTTTATTCTAAAATAACAAAAAAATAAAATGAATCAAACATTTTAAGACACAAATTTTATAATGGAAATTTCAAACAACAAACCACCAATTTGAACTCATTAAAAATTTGAATATACAAAATTGTTTTATCTGCTGCTATAGAAAGGATGCGACAAAACTTTGGTTTTCCTCCTGCTACAATAAACAAGGATTCTGTAACACCCTAAAAATTTATTTCTGGTACAACAAATAAGGATGCTACAAAACCCATGGTTTATTCCTGCTACAGTAGAAAAGGATCCTACAATAACCTTTGCAGACTTAATATCATGCCCCAGCACTACACTACAACCCTATACTGAATTTTATTAGTCTACTTTAGAACTATATTCACTCCTTGGACGCTATCACTCACGATCACAAGGACGACTTATTTCCTTCAATCACTCTATAACACATATTTCATTAAATTTGTAATTATTTAGTGGATCTAGAATTTAGAACTTCCGCTAGATTGAGTTCTTTCAAGATGAGGAAAGTCATAGACTTTGAATCCTTACATATTGTCTAGTAATATTATTTATAGTTTGTATTTAATGTTAAGTTGATTAAATTATTTTATGACAGAATACTAACATTGTATTTGTTACTACAACAATTAGAAATATTGTCGTAGTAATTATTTGTGTCTTTGTTGAGTATGTTGTTTTATTTTTGGAAGTTCGCACCATTTATAATCAATACAGGAAAATATTTTATGACTTTAAAATCTAATTTTTAACCTTGTAATGATTAAAATAATTTATGAATTCAAATAGCAACATAATTTATTATTATTGTTGTTGGTAGTGGTAGTGGTAGTGTATTAAAAACTAAGTTGATGAATGTTTACTTTATGAATTATAGATTAACGTGAGAAATTTCTTACCGATAAATTTATTTAATGATATTGATGTTAGTAAAGCCTCCCTTATTTATTAATATTATTTATTTTAACAATCAAAATTAATTATGAAATAGAATAGCATTAGTGCAGTAGAGTTTGATTTTTTTAATATACAAGAGGAAAGGGGGAAAACCAACTTAACTAATTATTGCAAGTGTTCATTATTTATTTATGAAGTATTTGAACAATGTGTTTAATTGAAAAGAGCATATTTTTATTGAAAATATAGATATCTTACAATATTTATTTTATCAATAAGATTTAAATCAAGTCTTAATTTATGTTAGGGCACAGAGGAATCGAACCACCATCGTCCTGCTTGGAATGCAGGTGCTCTTCCATTGAGCTAGCACCCTTTACAACATGAGGGGAG